>VZUI01091887.1:0-52280 GCA_013401135.1 Cettia cetti | reverse complement strand
TGACTGTGGACTATCGTGGCTTGAATGAAGTGACTCCACCGCTGAGCGCAGCCGTGCCGGACATGCTGGAACTCCAGTACGAGCTGGAGTCCAAGGCAGCAAAATGGTATGCCACTATTGACATTGCCAATGCCTTCTTCTCCATTCCTTTGGCAGCAGAATGCAGGCCCCAGTTTGCTTTCACCTGGAGGGGTGTGCAGTACACCTGGAACCGACTGCCCCAGGGGTGGAAGCACAGCCCCACCATCTGCCGTGGGCTGATCCAGGCTGCACTGGAGAAGAGTGAGGCTCCAGAACATCTGCAGTACATTGATGACATCATTGTGTGGGGAAACACAGCAAAGGAAGTCTTTAAGAAAGAAGAGGAAATCATCCAGATTCTCCTGGAAGCCAGTTTTACCGTGGAGAAGAGCAAAGTTAAGGGACCTGCCCGAGAGATCCAGTTCCTAGGAATAAAGTGGGAAAATAGACGTCATCAGATTCCCACTGAGGTCATCAATAAGATCGCCACTTTGTGCTTGTAAGTATTTTGTTTGTTAAATAAGTAGTTTAATAGTTTTTTCCGCTTTCTCTGAGGAAGTTTTTCCTGGACTGGCTGGGGGGAGGGGCTGTTTGGGTTTGCTTTCCAGAGGAACCCCTTTCAGAGGTTTCCTCCCAAATTTACCCTAAACCAAGACACACTGCAATGTTAACATGCTTGGGGTTTTTGAGCTCTTCAGTTCTCCTAGACACCTCATCAAACTGTGATTACACCAAAGTCAACAAGTACCAAGCTGCTCTCAGGGAACTGACTGACAGCTCCACCATCTCTTTAAAATCTTTCTGACCTCTGGGTGAAAACAAAAATTTTGGAAAAGCCACGTGGCATTTAGCACTGCAATGATGACAACTTGTCTAGACTTCCCACTAATTTTACGAAGTTCTTTTGCTCACGTTACTTAGACTTACTCTGAAATTCTCTCTGTAGCAGCAGTGCACAGCTGGGCTACCATGCCTGTAGGAGCTCTTTCTAAGGCAACATGCCTCAGTGCTGTGCTGCAGACACCCTTCTGCCCAGTACCTGCTTATAAGGGGTGTTACAGACATTGCTGGATATCACATGGCTACAGTGTCATGTTAAAAAATTCTAAAGACAAAACTACAGAAAATACAGTCTCTTTTTTTCATTTATACATAGATTTCCATTGAGCAGATAACTATCTCTCTCTATTCTAGAAATACTACATGTGAGACATAAATAGTTTGTGTAAAAAGTTTTAGAAACTTATCTGCAGAACTCCAACCAAATTTGATACCTGCCAAGAAGGGACTGGAAAAAATTAATTCCAAATATCATAAAATGCATTTTTTTTTACTGTAAGAACAATCTTGGAAATACCAGGCTTAATCAGAGCCCAAATATATAGAGGATCATGAGAAACATCTCTTATACCTAACTTTTCCATTCTGCAAAAGCTGAGTAGCTTTTCCTTTATTTGGGGGTACCTACTTGGATATAAGAAGCTAAATTTATGGTACTAACATGAGAAAAGTGAAGGTTACTGATGCAGTACCATCATAAGAGAGATGCAGACACCACAGCAGAGTCAGAGTGGGAAAACAGGAAGTTTAATTTTCACTTTCAGTTTATATAGATTTCCAGAAATGAGACCACAATGGAAGACTGAAGTTCAACTTCTTCAGTTCCACTGGTCTGAGAAAGTGTCCATCAATTGTCCCTCCTAAAGAGAAGAATGTAAACAATATAGAGTTACAGAAACATTGCCTTATTTACATGAAAATCTGTAAGAATATTACTCCAAAGTACATAAACTACAGAAAGTTTAGTAAGAATAGCAAGAGAACAGGGTGATAGGTTACTGTTCTTTCTAATCTACATTGTAAATTAATCTACCATGTAACAATCACCACATTTTTTCAGAGCAAGAGATTACTAAAGCTTTAAAAATTTATAAAGTTTATGAAGATCTCAACATACACATACAAAATGTCCAGCACACAGCTGGATAAATACTTCATGTGATGAGTGTTCAACTGGCCCATGGGTTGGACACAAAGGGTTACAGTGAATGGAGTGACATCAGATTGGTGACCTGTCACTGCTGGGGTTCCACAGGGCTCCATCCTCAGCCTTGTGTTCTTCAACATCTTCATTACCAACCTAGACACAGGACTGGAAGGGATACTGAGCAAGTTCACAGACAACACAAAACTGGGAAGAGTTGTTGACTCCCTCCAGGACTCAGACCTCCACACATTGCGGGGCTGAGCAATTACCAACCATGTGAAGTTCAGCAAGGGCAAATGCCAGCTTCTACACCTGGGATGGGGCAACCCTGGATGTGTGAACCAGCTGGCAAATGAGATGCCAGAAAGCAGTGCCATGGAAAAGGATCTGGGGGTTCTGGTCAGTGGCAAGTTGAACATGAGTCTGCAGTGCCCTGGCAGCCAGACGGGCCAAGAATGTCTGAGGGCATCAGGCATAGCATCACCAGCCAGGCAAGGGAGGGGATTGTCCTGCTCTGCTCTGAGCTGGGGCAACCTCACCTCGAGTGCTAGGGGCAAGTTTGGGCGCCACAACATAAAAAAGACATTAAACTGTTAGAGAGTGTCCCAAAGGAGGGCAATGAGGATGCTGAAGGGCCCTGAGAGGAGTTGTATGAGGAGCTGCTGAGGTCACTTGGTGTAGGAACTGACAGTGGTAAAAGAGAGAACATTAAGGCATCAGGCAGCAACTGAGTCTGTGGGAATGCTTACTTTCCCATACTGGGTTGTGAGAAGACATTCTAAACAATTTCTAATCTCGAACCTGCTGTTTTTACCAACTTGTTTACTTGTAAAGATGTTTACTAATATTGGTCTGAAATGACCAATAATATTCATTGTACTGAAGTACTGTATAAAAGGATGTGCCTCTCAAAAAACACTGCTTTTTAGCCTTCCAAGACAATTTGGAATCGTATTTTTTCTACTGCCGTTCCAAATAGTAATGATAACTTGGTCTGTTCAGCCTGCAGGAGACTGAGTGGAGACCTTAATGCAGCCTACAACTTCCTTGTGAGGGAAAGTGCAGGGACAGACACTGATCTTGTCTCTCTGGTGATCAGTGACAGGACCCGAGGGAATGGGCTGAAGCTGAGTCAGGGGAGGTTTAGGTTGGATATTAGAAAAAGGCTTTTCATCCAGAGGGTGGCTGGGCACTGGAACAGGCTCCCCAGGGAAGTGATCGCAGCACTTGCCTGACAGAGTTCAAAAAGTGTTTGGACAACACTCAGACACATGGTGTGACTCCTCAGGATGGTGCTGCGCAGTGCCAGGAGCTGGATTTCGATGATCCTTGTGGGTCCCTTGAACTCAGTTTATTCTGTGATTATTTGAAAATAACCTCTCATTTGGAGAAAAAAAAAAATCTACATATTGTTCAGCTACTCTTGCAAATCTTGCAGCCTTTTAAATGTTCCTCTGACTGAGTCCAATATGCTTTATAAATACAGAACTTACAATTTATACAGATATTATGCAAGTCAGAAAAATTAATACTAGAACTGCATAAAAGACTTGTAGATGTATGAAGTCAGCAGAGAGATACATTTGACCTAGCCATTCTGCACTGGATGGCACTGCCACCTGCCTTCCTGCTTGCAGGAAGTTCTGTTCATTTCGTATTGATGAATTTTAATAGTGGTTTTAAATCCTCTTAAAACTGATTGTTCCACTGTGTAGATATTTCAGGCACACTGGACAGCTGTATTAAATGTTTTTCTTTGGGATTTGATTACTTACAGTACATTGAGTTTTAATGCATCAGCCTCTGTTAACACTGGATTGATAGTATCTCATCTGGTTACAACCTGGAGTTATTACAACATGATTTGCAGACTGCTGAGAGTAAGCTCTGGATTCTGTCATGTAAGTTATCAGAAATTCAATGTTCCTACATATCACAGAAGAACAGAAAAACTCCATATAAAATACAGCTTTATCATACAGCTCAATTTTCAATAGGAAACACTATCTAAAAATAAAGAATAAATATGACATGTGCTAAGTACAGATGCATGAAATAAAAAAAAACCAACAACTTACCCTGGTTAAAGTCTTAATCTCTATACAAACCTTTCCAGTGCAGAGAACCACAATGAATTTTAATGTATTGGTCCTCCTAGTGAAAGACATCTGATTAGTTCTAACACCATTAACAATATTGAACATATCGACAGCAGCACAAGGACACTAGAAGGCTGGCACCATCACAGTTCACCACTTTCTGGCTAAAAATGCTTCTCTTTACCAAAAGCATGTTTATCTACCAACTACCTTTTTATTTCTCCAGTCCAACATTATTGTCTTATTCAAGTTCCCTTATTTACAAATTCTAAGTAGCTACCTATTGTCTCAATAACACCACTGTCTTATGAAAGGGAAGATAAAATTGATCTCTAGTTCTGAAAAAAAATGTCTGAATTGTTAATAAAAAATACATAAAACTTTTACATATTAGCATGCCAAGAGCTGCTTATGGTATCATAGAATCATTAAGGTTAGGAAAGACTTCTAAGAATATTGAATTCAACGATTAACCCAACATAGCCAAGTTCACCACTAAACCATGTCCATCAGTACCACAGCTACGCATCATTAAATACACCCAGGAATAGTGACTGAAGCACTACCCTGAGCAGCCTGTTCCAGTGTTTCACAACCCTTTCTGTGGAGGCATTTTCCCTAATATTCAATCTAAACCTCCTCCCGCAAGTCACAACTTGAGGCCATTTCCTCTCCTCCTATAAATTGTTGCCTGAGAGAAGAGGCTGACCCCCACCTTGCACAACTCTTTCAGGTAATTTTAGAGGTGCTTCCATGGTTTCTAACACATCACTAACCCTTGCCTCTTTGCTGCCACATGCACGTCCATCCCCTGTTTCCACTGAGATGGCAGCACAAGGGACCTTGCTAGCACGCCCTCCTTCATATATTGGTATGCTGTTCCCAGGCTTATCTCTATCAAGGCAGATTTTATTCTCTTCTCTCTTAAAAAATAATTTAAAACTCTTTCAGTGATCCCTGTTAACTCCTGAGCAATTATCCTTTTCCCTTTTTGAGACACATGTACTCCCTCTCTTGCCAGCAGGCTTGGTGTTGTGCACACTGATCTATCATCAAAAAGTTGTAGTGAGTGACACCAGGCTCAGAGACAAGTCTTGGTGTGCTGGCTCTTCCTGCTTCTTCCCACATTGTTCCCTGCAACGGAAAGGATAGAGGAGAACACTGCTTGTGCTCCTGATGCCTTAGGCAGTCCTCTCAAGACCCTGACGCTTCTCATTTGATCTTGGACTCTCTGCTGGGACTTCATAGCTGCCTACCTGGAAAACAAATAATGAAAATAATCTGAGGGTTGTACCAGGGTGAGGAAATTTCTCCTCATGATTTAATCTAAACCCCAGGTAGGCAGCAAATTTCTCAAATCTGATGTGTATATTGGGCCTTCTGTTCTCTCCAGAAAGGACCTCCTAAGAAAATTACACATTCTTTTTCTTTATGGAAGGAGTTTTGATGCAGAACACAGGCCCACTTACCTTGGTAACCAATGCCTCTGTTCTAGATGAACCATCATGCTCATCATTGTTTGGATCCACTTGCATGTGGAACCACTGTCTTAATGCAAAGGCACCTTCAAATGTGGGGCAGTCCCAGAGGAGACATCAGATGTCTGCTGCATCAGGCATTCATTTATAGCCATTGCCCCCATCCCCTGTCTTCCTTTTTAGCCAGACAACAAAACAATAGAGAATCCTGCATATTGTACACCCAGTTTTTGCATTTTGGGCCTGCCCAAGGAAATGTCTTGGGTGTGAAGGGTTATGCAATTTCATTTTATATTGGGCTGCTTGCTGGTAGCACCTAAAAGTAATGTAGACATAATTTTCAAGAATCCTTGTCAAGATACTGTAATCTTGGAAAACATTAAAGAGGGAAGAACTTATTTCATTGATAAACCATCATAAAGTTAACCAGTTATGTTCTGAAGGATTCTTCTTAATCTGAAATGATTCTTTACCTTCCTATTTCCAAGATTACATTCTCTCCTGTGTGACAAGAAAAATGAGATGTCAACATTCAAGCATTTGAGCATCTCAATTGCAGCACTGCACTAATACAGCACAACTCTCACCATTGACTTTAAGAACAAAACTTCAGATTTTTTATATTATGCTATTTTAAATCAGCATTGATTAAAAATACTTAGCTGAGTTACTTTGATAAGCAAAGATGTAATAAGAAACTATTTCAGGCAAAAATCAATAGTACATAGTCAGCAGAAGAGAACATCAACATTTAGGTCCATTTCCATAGCATTTTTTTGCCTCTCAGATGACGAAAATAAATTGTATTATCCAGTGGCCATCCACCCACTTCCATTTCCAAATGCATTTTACTACTTCAAATTTAAGGACACAGATATCTTCTGGTTTTAGCTTTGAAAATCTGAGCTGCAAAAAACCCAAAATGACATTTAACTGAAGTGGTATTCCTTGGCTTGTACCCTGAGCCATTAGGCTATTACAAAGAAAAAGGGATGTCATTGATTTACTCCAGTTTCATGTTTAAAGAGCTGAATGAACACTAATTATTTCTCTTAAATAAAAAGCCCAGGCCTTTGACAAGTTGGATGTGTAGCCTTTGAGCTGTCAGAAAAGTATTTCAGAATTCCAAGCTGAGATATGAGGGACTACAGAAGCTCTTTTGGGGAATTACAAGCTCTTCTATCTCATTATTTTCCATTTTGACTAGTTCTGTACAATTTTACACTGAAGTGTAGCAGTGTAATACATCTCAGGATTCACCAGTCTGATTCTTTAAATACTACACTGCAATGCCAATGCTCTCCAAGGGCCACATAAGGAGTAAGGGAGTTTTAAATAAATATTCTGCCCCACTACAATGTCTGTCCAGATCCTTCAAATTCAGTTTTCCACCCCACAGCAGAAAATGTATGTAATTGCTGCCTACCTGTTCAGGCTTTGCAGATTTGTAGCTGCATCACTCATCGGATGTGTACCACTTACCAAATAAAATGCTCTGCTCAGTGATTCCAAACAGAATGCAAAAACTTTGTGGCAAGCAAACCAAAATTGCTTTCATTACTAAAGTTATTACACTTCACTCAAAAATGTAAAGTAATAGGGAATTTGTAGATGATTTTACACATTCTTTGTCTTACTTCATCACACATGCCTGTCCTGGATAAATGAAGTTGGGATGGTTCCTCTATACAATACCTAGCCTTGCTGTCCAAAAAGCCCCAACAAGGAGCTAAAAATGACCCTAGTGTTAATCAGCAAATCTGTAAGGTCTAGAGGTGCTTAAAAGCCACAGCCAAGCAACAAAGCAAATTTTTCTGAAGGGTTCTCAATTAAGACACATTTTAAGGAGAACCTTGTGTGAAAATCAAATTTTCCAAATAAAAAAAAGTACAGAAAGAAACTTGTCAGTCTTCATATTTCTGGCATTTATCACCTTTGCATTTATCACCATTTATCACCTTTGAGCAAACCCTATTCAAACTGAATCAATGGAATATTTATTAAAACCCAGGCTGCTAGGTGGTGAACAAAAAACATTGTAATCTTCAAAAATTTAGGTGCTTCTCTTCATGCAAAATTACTTTGTAGCACTAAAAGCTGTCTAGAAGCAAGAGGCTATAATCATAAATGCAAAATAACCAATGATCCAAGTTTCAATGTCAACCTCACAGGCAAATGCACTAAAGGAGCAAGCATACTTCAAAAAATCAGTGGGAACTTGGTATTGAAAAAACTCTTTCTCTGTGTTAACAGGAAATATTGCAGAAAAACTCACTTTAAAAATAGTTTACCAGGAAATAACACCAAAGTAGTATTTCCACAATCTATCAAAGGGCATGTCAACTTTTCATTTTTCCTCCCCAAAATAATAGCATTGTTTTAGTAGCACTGTTTTTTTCAGAGCAAAATAATTTTTATATAGTCACTGCATCTAAATCTTAGGGATTGTCAAAATTAAGCTGCCTCCTCCCTTGTGAAACCTATATTGGTACCAATGAGATGCAGAGAAATTTACATTAAGATTTCTTTCATCCAAAAGGGCACATCAAGCTGTTTTATTGCCCTTGAAGGAGGAATAAGACATATTTCATCCATTCTCAAAAATATATATTCAGGGGTTTTTATGTATCAAAAGTATCAGAATACTTTATGACAGGAGTGGTATATTAACACCTTGCAGCACTAAAGAATGAGTGCAAGAGAAAGATCTTGGGCCAAAAAAATCTTTAATAGCTATCATTGAAAAAAGCCTTTTCCTCTTCTTAAGATTTGCTTAACTCACATTGAGACAAATATGTTCAAATCAGGAACAGCCATCTTGGACAAAAATGAAACTACTCCGTTTTTAGATTTCCCCAAAACTGATTTACAGCAAACAGTCCAAGAATCTGAATGTCTTCAAAACAGCTGGCTTGGAGGCAAAAACAAACAATAAAAACCTGTTATTGAACAATTTCTCTTTAGGCATACACCAGACCTCAAAATGTGCTGAAATTATTAAACAACTGAAAATAGGTCCCCTCTCAGTTACTCAGTTTTGTTCAGAAGGAATGAAACAAGGAAACTCTTCCATTTCACCTTCTGCATTCCTTCCATTGGATTTCCCATCAAAGGAGGACAGTTGCCTCCTAAATATTACTGACATGTTTGGATCATTGTTTGGATCCACTTGGGATTTAACTCTGGAGCAGGTGCTGCTCTGAATAAGCAATTTGTACTGAATAGTTTCCAGAACTGCCTTCCAGTCCATATCGTCCTGTGCCTCTGCTGAGCTTTGTGGGTAGCAGCCATATCAGATAGCATATGAACCTTTCACTTGGAACCTTTCTAGAACCTGCTGTCACCTGTACAACCTCATAGATACATATTTTCTCCTATCTATGGCGTTCTTCTAGTGTATGTACCTCATATAGCAGAATATATTTCAAATATTTTGAATATAAATTTCCACTACAAAGTGGATTTGACCATTTGTGGGACTTTTCCTGTCTTCGACTGATGGTAAAATTACCAGATTTTTCAGGGAGACAGTGTTCAAAGTCAAGAAAGCACACTCTTATGTTTAGGACAGGACTTTACAATCCAGGTATACTTGACTTATTTGTTTACTACCAGTTTACATTTCCCTCCCATACTTCATCTGTCATAAATTCATACTAGCTGGCTACAAAAACAAACCAAACCAACCAACAAACCAAACAATAAGCCATAGCAACCAAATAAACAAGCAAACAAAACACAATACAAAACAAAACCCAAAACCGCACACACACAAAAAATCCCCTCCACCCACTCTATCAACATTCTAAGAGTACTGTTTTTATCATCTCTAACTTATACAAAAATTTCCTGATAGATAGTAATCACCTAAACATTTCAGTCTTGACAGTAAAAACTTCAAATATTGTTAGCTTGACTCTGAAAGTGAGACTTACAGACCACAATTGTCAGGCCCTTTGTTAAAACTTTGCAATTTCCACCGAGTTTGAAAGAGTGGAAATTTAAGTCTAAGGCTTCCAGTGTGAGGAAAAGCAATGCTATGACACTTTCTAACTAGCCTTTCTGTTGTAGATAGTAACTAAATTGTTTTGAAAAACCACAGCACTTACTGCCTCTTGCAGATTCAGCAGCTCACACAATGGCTGGTAAGGAAAAAAGCTGAAAACACTGTATCAAGGAAATACAGAACATGGAAGATAACTGGGGAATGAGATGGCATAAATGAAGACTACAGAGATTCATTGAAAAAATGAACCCAGGGTGGTGCAAGGGGAGAGAAAGAAATTGTAAATGGGATTGTATTACTGCAGCTAGAGTGTGCAAAATAAACTGTAAAATAAAGCTTTTATTTGGTTGCTGAAGATCTACTCCAGATAACAGAAGCATAGTTATCAGTTGTCTTGGATAACTTCTATCAGAAACATTGTTCCAAGTAAGTCAACACAACCTTAAACATGTCCTTTGAAAATTTTAAAAAGTCTTTAAAACAAAAGAATATTTCCTGAACAAAAGAAACATTAAACTAATGCTATATGACAAGGATCATTTTAAAGGAATAATCTCTCAACATTCTTGCAATTACACCAAGGAAGAAAGGAACGACAATTGTTCAAACAAATTAGCATCTTCAAAATTTATTAAACAATTAAAAAAGCAGCAACATGTTTAGGTCCACAGACACAAGTATCATAAAGACAGCTTTACAAATGTGAAGCTCAAGTCACAATTCTTAGCTGGGTTACCACTGCCTATTTATTACAGTAGTTGGAATAGTTTAATTTCTTCTCCTTTCTGCACAAGGTATGAGCAGAATTTGCTATTCTTGCACTGAGCTTCTTGTTATCATGGAGATAGATTCAACCACCTGGAAACCATTTTATAATGGCTTTGTATAAACCACTTAAAAAAACTATTACGGTTCTCTTTTCATTCTAGGACTCATGGCACAAACAGTGAGTGAGCACTTCATAGTCATGCCAGAGTTGTTTCACAGGCAAGAAATAAATACAAAACTTCCAGATCCAGATCCTGTGCTTCACCTTTAACCTCTCTGTCTTCGTCTCCTTCAAATGTTTGGGTATCCCTGCTATTCATCAGGATAACAGCCAGAGAGGTGATCAATCCAAATGTTTTACTCTCCTTTGGTCAAAGAGTTATGACCTACAGGTACTTTCTCCTCCTTCCGCATCAGGACACCCTGCATTTAATCCTCTATGTCTAGCCAAAAACTGTTGTTCCAACAAAATAAATCATAATGGGAAGACACTTAACTATTTAAAACATCAGCTCTGTTTGTTCCTGAAGATAGATGTGAGGTCTTCTGGCATTGCCACCCCCAATCCATAAGGCTGGGTGTACTCTGCAACATCAGTGTGACTTTGCAGGCTCTCCCTCTGAGTCACCCTGACTTGGATTTAAACACACTGTTTTACTCTTTGCTTCCCTATCACCAGTATAAACAGCATGTAGAAAAATAAATTGATGAGTTAATATAACTTACCAGAAAAAATAATAGCACTAATCATTTTTATTGTATAAAGAGATTCCACCCACATAATCCAAATATTTACAAGACAGGATGAGTCAAAGTTAATTTATCACGGATACCTCTATAAAAGGGAAGTTTACAGGAAAGATTTAAATACTAAAAATTTTTCTGGCTTGCCAATTGTGTTTGGAAAGGACTGTGATGGAGAAACAGTTGGAAAAAAACCAGAGAGGTACTCACAGCATAACATAGTTGAATTCACAAAGATGTACAGCAATTAAAAGTCATATTGATATTTGAGAGGGCAAAAGAGATTACACACCTGGAAATATACCCATGATATAGAAATTCCAGGGAGAAGGATTTGATATACTGTCTAGCAAAACTAGCCACCTTCCCTCTCTCCTTGTGATTCATCAGAACAAGAAAAATTTCCAACTGAGCTTCACATAAATTTTATCGGAATAACTTTGAATTACTACAATTAATGTTCTTGCACACACATTCTGAAATTGATTTAACATCCTTCTTGCTTCCTCTGAATGCTATAATTAGCACCTCAGCATCCAGGGCTACTTGCAGTAAAATTTGCCAGTAGTAGGTCTTTATCTTTGTTGCCATATGGAAAGGCGTCCTTCCAGTAATTGGTGAAGGACAAAGCCATGGTAGTTGCCATACCAAGAAAGGAAAACAAGCAATAGATAAGAAAGTGGATTGAAAAAAGGGTGAAAAAGTCTTGTGGGAGAACAGAAGCTTTTTTTACTTCTTGCCTGGTGAAAAAAAAAAAAAAAAGCTATGCAAGGTATTGATTAAGGCTTGGGGTTCTCCTAGAACCTGCTACTTGCTTTAAAGCAGCAGAACAGTTGGAACAGATCCATGAGAAATTTTTTTGAATTTCATAATTAACATTAGAAAGACAATGAGGCGACACATGATGCAACTCTAAGCCAATTCTTAAACATAATTTATTCCTGCGATTTCATAACAAATTCCACTCACAAAGATCAGAAAGCCAAATTTACAGTTGTGGTGTCATGAAAGCAATGCAGGAAGTCACAGGTTAGAGTTTTCAGTCAGGCATACAGAGGACCCTTTCACCTTACTTGGGAAGTAATCCACAATAAAAAATAAATCTGCCACACTTGACAGAGCTAAACATGTCCAATTTTGAGCTTCAACAGTGAAGAAAGTGCATAGGTAATTACAGAAATGGTATAAGGATTCACAAAACTAGCCCTGTGTTCAAGGTTAATTTCTTGAATGTTTTCCTCTTCAGGACATTTCTGATGTCAATGTTTCCAATATGTGACTCAAAAACCATACATTCTTGCTGTCCCTGTTAGTATTAAACTGTTGACCTTCAGGCATCAGATGCTTTTATCAAAGAATTAATTTTTTTATTAACCTCCAATAATGCAATTGACTCTCATTATCTCATTGTACAGTCAGTAACACCATGCTGTTTTTTGAGAAGTACTGCATGATTTTTTTAATATAAATGTGTACCATTGCTCTGCATCACAAGTTTAGTGCTATAATAAGTTTTAAAATAGAGTATATGGAACAAAAATACTAAAAATCTGTTCGTTCATGTTCTCCACGACATGAAAATAGAAGTCAGCTTAAGACATAGGCTGTTCAGTTCTCATGTTCACTATAAAGCAGTATTTCTTCATGAAAACACTATCTTCAATAATTTAAAAAGATAAAATGTAGTCATCCACCTTGTATTTAGCACAGAACAAATAAACAGTTAAAATGAATGCCATTAAGCAAATCTATTTTTAATTATTTCACCCCTTCCAGTGAAGATCACCAAAAGACCACTGGGAAAATTAGGTATGGAAGCAGAGGCTGAAAGGCACCACAGTTTTCCCAAGCAGTGGGTTGTGTGAGTTTTAGTATAGCAATTCAGTTACCCACTCTCCTAAAAAAGAAGATGCATCACTGGCTTTCAAGTCCTCCACCATATATTTTAAGTGGAAGTCCCAGTTAATTTGTGCTGGGCACAAATCATCATCAACCAAATGCTTTCTTGTTTAATAATAGAAGACATCATTTTGAAACTTTTCTTAGTGCACAGGACAGAGTGGCATAAATCATCTCTGCTCATGGCTAAAATCAACTTGCATTTACTTTGTCTACTGTTTCAGACACAATTTTTCCCAGCAGAAGAAACTTCATTAAAATTGGAAAAAAAATCTAGATTACTGGTAGCATGCGTCTGTACAAATGAATCTTGATTGGCCTTGCATCTGACCTTTCATATGTCATTTACTCTGTGAAATATTTATTAAGTACATCCCTAGAACTTTCTTTTCCTTTTCAACCATTTACTTCTTGCTTTATGCATCATGTCTGGGAGAATTTTTTACCTCTGTTCTCCTTCCCTGAACTAGTAGAACATATGCACACTCAGCATTTCACTTTTATTTTGAGGATTATTTTTTATACTTCAGTTTTAAATTCATAAAGCCACAGATAAGACAGTTTGAGTATAAATTTCTGTAAGTCTTTCAAAGGTTTCTCAAGGTTGTCTCACAATAAATTAGCTTTCTTTTCCCAAACTATTTAAGCTGTCAGTTTCAAGCAACTAGGTCAGGGGTACCTGAAGTTTGAACTGCAGAGAGCAAATATTAAGGAAACAATGTGCTGAAGAATAAAATTAATAGGCAGAGCTTTTCTGTCACATGTTCATTTTACCTTTTTTGTTTAAAGAAGGAAGGTCCACTTTGAACACTGTTCTGGTCAGTAGTGCCTGACAACCAGTTAGCCATTCTGTAAATTTTACATGAGGTTGAACTTCAGGGAGAGAGAAATTTTGGATGTACAACCATTCTCCTAAAAGGCACTAGAAAAGCAAGCAAACTCAACTTAATTATAGGAACAGTTAGAAAGAGGCAATGCAGTTATTCACAAAGAACTTCTCTCTTTTCTAATTTATGTTCTATAAGTAGGTCTATTAAAATGATGATCCCAGAGGAAGAAAACTGATCAACAACCCACAACAGAACTTAATGACCAACATTTTTCTTTTTAAATAGTGAAAAAAATTGGTTTCTCTCAATTTCAGTAATATAGAAGTTATTAAAATTTAAAAAAGCAAGAGGTTATTTAAAAATTTGCATGTGAGATGAACTTGGAAAAACCTAACTTTGCAAATAAATTTATTAGATTAACTGTTTCAATATATTATTATTGTAAAAATGTTTTAAATCTGTTTTTACTGTTGGCTATCCCTCTAAAGAGCAGCAGTAATGACAAAACCAGCTTCTACAAATTTAGTGAAGGTGCTCTATTAAATTAGTGTCAGACTAAAAATAATATTTTAAACCACATCTTGATAAATATATTTTACTCTGACTTTATCCAGCTTGGAAAGAACCCTACCTGCTTGGAAAAACGATGGAAG
The DNA here is from genome assembly GCA_013401135.1 of Cettia cetti. NCBI lineage: Eukaryota > Metazoa > Chordata > Aves > Passeriformes > Sylviidae > Cettia > Cettia cetti. The sequence continues at coordinate 37,795 of VZUI01091887.1, read as the reverse complement.
ACAGATGCAAATAAAATTGTCAATTTTAAGCTGTCTGTTTAAATTTCACCATCTTCTCTCCACTGCATTGACAGATGACAGTGGTCTTGCCACAGAGGAAAAAGCTGAAAGGGAACAAATTACTCTCTCTGGTGCTTCATTATATACATTGTAAAGTTGAAGCATGGAAGAAAAGACAATAGCAGAGGGTCAATACCCCCAGGAAAGAAGCCTCAGCCCTACAAATTAAAATCAGTACCATCATTTTACTTGGAGTCTGTTAGGGAAAATTTCTTGTGCTCCATTTCAGCCCCCCAGTGAGTTTTACAACACCAGAACAGATTGTAAATATCAAATTATTACTTGTTGCACCAACTGGTATTATATTTGATTAGTTCCAGTTTTAATTGCTTTCTCTCACATAGTTTCTCTGTTGGGGCACATCCCACTTGCTATAGGATTATTTCAAAAGTAGCTCCTGCATAACAAGGCTTTCCCCAGGAGTTTTCTTTCATTTGCAAGCTTTGTCTACGCTGTCAAGACTGAAGACTTTGATTACCAGAGTTTTCAGGTGCAGTAGATCCTTTTCATTGACTGCATTTTTCAGTAGGTACCATGGCACATACCAGGCTGATTCTGTGGAAGATTTGGTGTGCTGCAGGTGAACTACACTGCCCATGCAGGGACAGGCACTCCCAATGCTTTCAGGACACACTGCACACCCACACCGAGCACCAGCCACCTCTGCCGTGCAGAATCAGTGTCCACATGTGAGCATATCTCATTTTGTACTTCTTCTATCTTTGCAAAATATTGCTCACTTAATGCATAGAGTTATAAAATGAGCAAACTGAAGAAAACCCTACTGTTACACCAATTGTTTCTACCCTCCACTACCCAACATTCCAAAATTATTAAAGGAGTTTTCCAACTTGCCTGTTGTTTTAGGAGAAGCACTGAAAAAAAAAAAATCCAAAAAGTAAATACAGTAATTTAGAAAGTGCATCAAAAGACCCAAAGCAATATTCCCAGCCCAATATAAGATCTGCAATATTCAGCCAAGAAGCCACATTTCAGCTTCCAGCACCAGATAATTATATACTTGCTATAATTTGTCTTGAAAATTAGATATTTTTTCCTTTCAGCTTTCACTGACTAATTTTTCTGTAATCACAACCTGTACAACCCTTATTAGGTGAAAGAAATCATTCTTAGCTTGCTTTTTGAGAAAAGCAATGATAATTCCCATTTAAGATGAACAGTCTCAAGACTGCATATGAGATTTAGTCTCTTAAAAGTCATGGCATAGGACCCAAGATTCAACTCATTCTCTGCATTAATCATAATTTTTAAACTGCAAGCCCTGCAGGATTAAAAACTGAATAATCTTCTGCTCCTGAGTGTGAGCACCCATTGCATTCCATAACTGTTAGACAAATCCCTTGTGCTTATTCCTTTCTGCAAGTTGTCTACATACAGAGACAACCACACACTTCTCTTCAGTGAAATATTCCAACTCTAGACAGAAAGCATTATGAGGGTAATATTGTTCAGAATGAGAGTACCCTATTGCAATGCACCTATTTTAAGTGTGAAGGAAACTATTCAACAAAGCTGACAGCAATTCCTAACATTTGAAGGCTAATTTCTGCTATCTTGAATCCCTTTAACTTGGCCTTTCCTATATATTCAGATGCCGGCTATATATTTCAGAAATTCGCTGTTATTTCAAACAGGAAGGTTGATCATTTTGAATACAAACCAATCCAAACTAATTCATTTGGGAACAAAATTTCCCAGGTTTCCTGTCACCTGGAGGAAATGTGCTTGCCCATAAATAAAATGCATGCAAGCTGGATGATTTCTCACACCCATGACATACACTCAGGCATGCACTGTGAAACTCAGCTTCAGGTACTATGTTCCTGTATACCCCTACATCTGATTTTTAAAAAGTAGTAATAGTCACCCACATTGGGATTGCCAGGCTTTTTCTGGAATAAAAACTGGATTCTGATGCACAGCCAGCTGTAATTATAGGAGCTATGTGAAATTGGTGACATTTTACTGAGATAGAGAGGGAACCTGTGGCATTCACTAAGACCCCTGTGGGGCACAAGGTATTCACTTGACCTCTGTTTTTCAAAGTGAGTGTAAGAATACCTTCATTCATAAGCTGTGATCCAAATGTATAGGAAATCCTTTTCCACCAGGATGTTACAGATTTAAAATCTTTTGGCATTTACTCTTTCCTAGTAATGCAGTTTTAGAAATGTTTGATTTAATGTGTTAAGGATCTTAAATACAAAGAATATTAAACTGAAAACAATAATCATATCAGAAGGAAAGAAATTTGTAATGTGAGTCATGATTGAAGTAAAGTTAACTGTATTTTCAATACTAATATGTTTAAAAAAAATTTAAGGGGACTGAGTCATCTTAACTACTTGGATTTTTAGGGAGGTCAGAATTGTTTTTTATATTTTATGGATTTTTTTTTAAGTGGTTGGGATTTTTTTATATATTTTTTGTTTGTTTGAGGTTGGGTTGGGTTTTTTTTAGGAATTGCAAAAGATTTTTGTGCTTGGACAAGTTTTTGATACAGTTACAAATGTCATATCAGTTCAAAGCAGAGTAATTGAATAATCATGAATATGCATTCAGATTTCTGACATAAGTAGAATATTAAGTTTCCAGGAGAGACTTCCTGTAAAGACTCATTACACAGAAGACCATTTTAGACTACTATAATTTAGAAACAGCAAAACCCCCTCTAGGAAAATGTCTTCACTGTACTTTCCAAGGACAATATACATGACTCCTGCTAGCCTCAGCTTTGTCTTGCTGTTTGACTGAGGCCAAAAGCAGGCAACAAAGAAATTGTTAAAGGATTAAGCTGGAGAAATCTCAGCTACACAAGTTTGAGAAAGATGTGACTGTCAAACAAACTGTTTCTTTGATTTCAAGGAGGGTCTTTTTTTTACAAAAGAGAGCAGCCAAATTGTACAATGTTCATACATGCAGGCAAGTTATATCCATGTCTGATATGTTCAGAAGAGGGGCATCTGCATTTTTCAAAGGCATCAGCCATGTACCTACATTAGAAGCAAGAGATATGAGTCCCAGTCACTTGAAGAACATTTCAAAAAGCCATAATATACACTGAGTTCTGCAACTACAGATATTTGTATTCAGTCTTTCAGTTAACATAATTCCTCTATCAATCATTTTCTAATATACATGAATGGCCAGAAGGCTTTCAGGATGTACTTTCAAAAGCAAAAAAAATCCTACTGCTTCTCCAATCTAACTTAAATTCCATAACCACAAAATATACACAGTTTTCCTTATTAAATCTCTTATAATTAGTTTATTAATTGGACTCCTATCTTGAATTGCAGCAAAACCTACAGATATGGGTCAACCACCCAGATAAATTGATTGAAACATGTCAATAACCTGTCTATCCTCAAAATTAAAATTAAAAGGCATGATGGTTTTGTATGTTTCTTAGGTTAAAGGACAAGCAAGGTAAGAACATAAGCAACAATAGACACAGAGAACTTAAAAATAATACAGACTACTGAATACTTCTAAAATTTGGAAGATTTCCATAAGCTGCAAGTGAAAAGACTGCAAATCAATTCAACTTTTGCATTTTGAGCATCAGTTGAAGTAATTCCATTTATTTATCTTTGCATTTGGTATCACTAGTGTGTAACACAAACTACTTAAATTGCATAGGTGGAATAGGAAACACTACCCATTAACTGAGAACATTGTTCTCCTCCAACTGTGACCCAACTAACATCCATATAGCATGCATGACAGATTCTCTCCCAGCACACTGAAATACAGTGCAGAGGAGTCCTATGATAACTCAGGCTCCACAAAACTATCTGGAGCTCATGCTCATCAGGGGACAAAACACAGATAAACATACCGAGTATCTTGACTTCTTCTTTTAATGTTTAGAAGAAACTTTAACCTGCTGATTTAAACAGAGTTACAGGACAAGTACATTCTACATACAAACTACTCCAATAAAATTCGATCTACCTACTCTACCTAGGATTGTCCTGCAAAGGTAATGCTAATTAAAGTAAGCATTTATTTTCAGTCACGCCAGAATCCATTTGCCGACTTTACTTTCCAAGAGACAGGTATATAGCATCAGAGGAAATAATTTCAAGTTTTTCCAGTGAAAGCTCTGAGATGTGTTGGTTGGCACTAATAATGCCAACAAGAAACTTTTCAGACCTGAAAACTTTTCCTTTTTTTTCAGTCTTTCCTGAAAGTCTTCTCTTTCAGCAGGCACACTCAGATCATTCACAGATGCATTTATCACACCTAATGATCTTCTTCCTGGCATTCAACTTTCTCTCAACTTGAATTGATTTTCTTTGAGGAATACAGATGTGTCTGAAAAACAATATATCTGTTCTCCACAAGAGATAAATTAATGTGAAATCAAATACTGCTGTTGTTGAGCTGTCACATTTACTAGCATCCTCATTAAATGTTTTCAGGATCTGGCTTGTCTAATAATCCAAATATAATGTAGTATCTCACATCCATTCTTGAAGAACACTAACACACTGCGTTCACATATGTAGGTGCTTGCTTTGTGGTTCATGCAATTTTCAAAATCCACCAGTGAAAAAAGACATTCCACTGGGAAATGCCTTTGTGCAAAACAATATCCTATAAATTTCTGTAGAAGCAGTCAGGGAGCAACCCTTTTTTGTTGCTTTTAAAGGGCTTTGTTCACTGGAGTCAGAAGTCTCCAAGTGAAGAGATGGAAACAGAGATTAATTGCCTTATCCACTTGGGATATAATTCCCTTTTGGGGACTACCATAAAGCTTAGAAACCTTATAGATGGAACTGTGTTTTTCCATAGAAACACTGTTAACTTCTTTGTAATAGAATTATTCTGTTCAACTGGGTAATTTCAAACTGTCTTTTTATTAATAGGAAGAATCACATGCTGTAACAATCTTTCTGTATCAGGACTGAAATTTCCTTATTAGTCTGCATATGACTGCACAAAATCTTTCAGAAGAAAGATGAACTTGGAAGTTTCAAGTCTTTAATGAAAGGATGGTTTTCCTTTCAATCCAGACAAGGTTTGAGATTTTGAGTTCTTGTCGTTGTTGTTTGATATGGTTTTTGGGTTTCTTGTTTGGGGTTTGGTATTTTTGGGGGGATAAGGGGTGCAATGGATCTAGGAGGGTGCCTTGGCCTTATAAATCCATAGCTACGATTATGTTGACTTTGAAAAGAGGAAATGGTAGTTTGGGTAGTGAAACCAGCTCTGGGATTCCAAAACACAAGAAAGATATCAACCTATTGAAGCAAGTCCAGAGGAGGGCCCCAAGCTGATCAGAGGGATGAATCACTTCTCCTGTGAGGAAAAGCAGAGAGAACTGGGTTTGTTCAGTTTAGAAAAGAGTAGACTTTGAGGTGACCTAATTGTGCCCTTCCAGTAGCTGAAGGATACTTACAGGAAAGATGGAGAGGGACTGTTTATAAGGGCATATAGTGACAGGACAAGGGGCTATGGCTTCAAACAAAAACCAAGTAGGTTTAAATTAGATATTAGAAAGAAAGTCTATACCATGAGGGCCATGAAGCACTGCAACAGGTTGCCCAGAGAACCTGTGGATGCACAAACCCTGGAAGTGTTCAAGGCCAGACTGGATGGAGCTCTAAGCAACCTAATCTAGTGAAAGGTATCCCTGCCCATTGCAGGAGGATTAGAACTAGATGATCTTTAAGGTCCTTTTCCACCCAAACTATTTGCTGATTCTGTGGTTCTATACAGTATCTGCAGCACAATCAAACCAAATTATACAAACCTTTTTCTTTTGAGCAGAATATTGAAAGTCTGAATATTAGCATAAATCTAGCCAGCCTCTTAACTGAAATAGGCCACCATTCTCTGATTCCATGGTTCTTGTCATCTACCAGAATTCAGCAGCTTGGCACACATCATTACAATTAAGCACAAACCTGAGGTTGTTGTACCAACTAAAAGCTGAATAAAAAAAGAAAAACAATGAACCTAAGTATTTCTCTGTAGGTTTTTTCTCTTCAGAATATTCTAATTATTTTAATTTATTTGATTGTGCAATATAAAAATAATACTGCAAATTTGTATTATAAAAACGAGTTAAATGCCATTTTCAATAATAGTGAATAACTGATCAGTTCAGGAGAGAATAAACAATTTGCATTTTATATGACATCAATAAGACATCTCCATTTCTATTCTTTTCAAACTATTGAACAGTGAACCTTGGATAGGCTTTTCTGATCATCTGTACTGAAAACAGTTTTCTGAAGAGATTATTACCTGCAGGCAGCTAAATTAAATGTATTTACAATTCACAAATATATTCACTTCTTAAGCCTAAGAGCAGTATCATGTCCTAATAGCATCCACTTACATTGCTCCAAAGGGACCCAGTTGGACCAGACCAGCTCCACAGCAAATATTCTGATTGCTAGGTAAAAGTAAAATTTAGCAATATCAGCATTTTGCAAAAACAAGTAAGGCATGTTCCTGCTTAAGCACCAGGAAACAGCTTAAGAGCAAACATACAGGTCTGTTATTCAGGATAATTTTGGAAACTATGTAAAGCATGTGGGATTTTACAACCTGACTCTGAAGATCAGCATTCACTTTTGTAATGGGCTGTAAGTATTAAGACTTCATTATCAGGGTGAGATTGACTTCTGCTTTCTAAGCTGCTACTATTCAACTGATGAAACATATCAACAAAATCAGCATACATCAGAAGCTGTTATGCTCTAACTAAGTTCCCCTTGACAGATTCTCCTTCATTCACCATTGAACATGTTATAATGCCAGACCAGTGAATAGTTAATAGAGTTATATAAAGGACAATGACAAGGGAAAGTCTTGGACTTTCAACCTTTACTAAACTCATTACAATGCTCTGAAGTGGATTAAAATAGCACAGAAAGCACCTTTGATCCTCTTTCAGTCACAGAAATGACCTTTGAATTTTATTATGTTTACAATAATCTTCTATGCAGATAGGTGTGAACTTTAGTTAAATTAGTTTGACCTATTGCAAATAAAGAAAAATGATTTGCATTTAGTGTTTCTTCCTGGAAACTAAGGGCAAAATGAAACCATAGAGCAGCACTTCTAGAAAGTGTTTAAACAGTGTTTCTCATTCTACATAAGGAATATGCAAAATTCATCAGAGGATCTTAGAATCTTAGACTTGTTCAGGTTGGAAGGGACCTTAAAGATCCTTTAGTTCCAACTCTCCTACCAATGGCAGGGATGCCACTCACTAAATCAGACTGCCCAAGGCTCCATCCAACCTAGTCTTGAATATTTCCAGGGATGGGGCAGCCACAACTTGTCTGGACAACTTATTCCAGTGCCTCACCACCCTCACACTAAAGAATTTCTTCCTAATATCTAATCTAGGCCTACCCTCTTTCAATTTAAAATCGTTGTCCCTTGTCCAAGTGCTGTTTGCTTGCCTAAAACGCACCAGGAAAAGGTATTCCTTCTAATAAGCCCCATTAAGATACTGGAAGGCTTCAATCAAGTTTCTCTGAAACCTTCTCTAGACTGAACAATCCCAAATCTCAGCTTATCTTCAAAGATAGTTGTTTCAGTTCTCTTACCAACTTCATGACCCTCCTCTGGACCCACTCTAATGGGTCCATTTCTCTTTTGTGCTAAGGGATGCAGAACTCAAGGTGAGTCTCACCAGAACGGAGCAGAACAGCAGAATCACCTCCTTCAACCTGCTGAGATAGAAGTAATTTCCTTCCATAGATTTTTCACATGCAAAATTCCAAATCAATGACCTGTCTTATTTGCATTTTGAATTAATATATTCAAGACATTCACAGTAGCCTTTTCTCAGCCAATATAACAGGGACAGTGCACAGCTGCAACCATACAGAGAAAATCTCAACTGAAGTGCACTCAGAACCCCTAGAACAGCAATTTTTGGAAGTGGGATGGTCTGCAGCCCAACCACTTTATGCTTTTAGTCCCCTGACACAGATTCACTGTCTCAGTGAAAACTGGAAAGCAAAATTGAGTTTTGCTTATTTCTCTAAAATACCATTCACTATACCCACATGCTCATATACAGGCTACCATCCAAAGACAGAGGTAGGCAGAAACTGCATACATTTATTAGGAGAAGGATTTATCTCTGCCTGTCCTGCCCTGAGAGATCTTCTTTTGTCAAAGATCTGCTATTTGATTTAAGACAGAGCTTTGGCTCAGACCATTCCATCCCTTACATCCCTGTCACTACACACCCCTCATGAATGCAGACATACCTGCTGCTCATTCTGCAAAGCTGTCACCATCATCTGGTCATACCATCTTAATGAGGCCAAAGGCTTCTTTCTCTACATCTAAAGGCTTTACAAAATAAAGTAATTATGTAGTCTAATCTAATGCTTATAGGTGCAAATGAATAAAAATTTTATTGACACTCAAACTGTCCTCTATAATTTTCTATCCAGAAATCTTTATCACTGAACACTTCTAAACACATCCATGCAGGAGTTGAGATGCTTTACAGTCATTATTTCAAACTCTGTATTAACAGACCCAAGAGTTCATAAATATTTGGATGAGAATTTAGTTCTCTATAAATGGGCCTACAAATTTCTATCACAGCTGTACACTTACACATAACTAAGATTCTGAGCAACTTGCTGTGGCCACATATTACCACCTTTCCTAAGAGACTCATTTACTAACTATTAAAAGAGAATACCAACAACAACCTGTAAACTTCCTCACATTCCATACAATAATACAAAACTCATAGGTGTGCACTAGGTGATCACAAACATAGCTGCTGAAGAAAAAAACCCCAAAAATCTAGTGGACTATTATCACCAAAATATAAAGCTCAACTGCTAAAAGTATACGTGCTTTTGGAACTCAAACAATCATAGAAATGAATCAGAGAATCTCAGGCTGGGTTAGACTTTTAAGATCACTGAGTCAATCTATTAACTCAGCACTCCCAAGTCCACCACTAAACCACATCCTTAAGTGCCACATCTGTGGAGACTCAAGCAAGGCAGCCTGTTCTGATGTCTGACAAATCTCTCAGTGAATGAAGAAATTTTTCCTAATATCCAAACTAATCCTCCACAAGTGCAACTTTAGACCACTTCCTCTAGTCCTATCACTTCTTACTTGGGAGAAGAGACCAAACCCCTACTGACTACAATATCTTTTTAGGGAGTTGTAGACAGCAATAAGGTCACCTTTTCTCTGGGCTAAGCGGCCCATGCTCCTTCAGCATCTCCTCATCAGACTTGTGCTCCAGACTCTTTCCTAGCTCCATTGCCTTTCTCTGGACATACTCAGTGTCTTTCCTGTATTGAGGAGCCCAGAACTGGACGCAGGATTTGGTATGTAGCCTCATCAGTACCAAGTATAGAGAGCCAATCCCTACCCTGGTACTGCTGGCCACAGCCTATGACTCAAGCCAGGATTCCCCTGGCCTTCTTTGCCACCTGGGCACACGCTGGCTTGTGTTCAGCTGCAGTCAGCCAGCACTTCCAGCTCCTTTTCTGCTCAGCTGCTCTCCAGCTACTCTCTCCCCAGCCTGTAGTGCTACATGGGGTTGCTGTGACCCAAGCACAGGACCTGGAGTTTCACCTCGTAGACCTGGCACTTCATCTAACACTACTGGCCTCAACCCATTGATCCAGCCTCTCCAAATCCCTCAACAGAACATTCCTACTCTTCAGCAGATCAACATTCCCACCCAGCTTGATGTAATCTGCAGACCTTGATCCCCCCACCCAGGTCATCTATAAAGATATTGAACAGGACTAGCTTTAATCCTGAGCCCCAGGAATCACCATTTGTGATCCAATCCTACATGTGTGCTCACTGCTGCTGGCCCATGTTGGCATAAGAGCAGGGCACACCCTGCAGCCTGACACTTTCTCAGGGACTGAAACAGTTCATGCCTTAAACATTGTTATGAAGTTTTGCCAATTACAGGAACTGTACAAAGAAGCTACTACCACAGAAGCCTCCCTGAAGAACTTTGGACTACAAGTTAAGCTGCCTAGATAATATAAAGAGCAAACCCATTGTTTAATCACCTCAGGTCTAGGGAGGAACAAACAAGGCTCAAGGAGATGAATGCATCCACAAGAAAGCCAAACACCGCAGAGATTCTTCCCTTCCCTAGTTTGGGGGTGGGGAAGACCATAGCTCACAGAAGCCAAGTTTACTGCCCCTGGAAGGAGGTGGGGAGTGGGGAGGAGATTTTGGATGCAACCTCTGGTCAGAGGCAGAAGACATCCATCCTCCCTTATACAAACTGGCCCAGCAGTGAAATCCCCAACCCCACAGGCCACAACCATGGGACATTCACATGGGAGGCAGCTGAGGGGCTTTTATAATCCACCAAAGACCTAGAACAGCACTGCCCAGAGTCATTCCTGAAGCTTTGCACCACAAGACTGCAAGTGATGCAACAAATCCAGAGTCAGTGGTAAGAGACAATGGCAAACTCCCCCACACAGGGAGGTGCCTGAGTTTTCCTACCTGGCCTGAGCATGTATTAAAAACTCTATGCTTTTCAGGGGGACCTTCACCACCAAGAAGACAAACTGGAGAGGATCAAAGGAGTATAGTTGGGACCCACAGAGTGGTGATATTTTCCTTATTCTGTCCCCATTACTCTCTTGCTGTCCCTTCCAACTATTTCCTATTTCTTTCTCTCTTTCTTTCTCTCTGTCTCATATTTACTATCAGATTAATCCCATACTATTGTCACTAGCATATGGTCTTATTTGCACCTTAATTCGGGCAGAGGAATTTCTAATAGCCTTTAATAATCGGATCATGACACACATGGCTCCCATAGGAGCTTTCTCTTGGTGGTAAAAATTGTCAAATCAACCCCCATGGAACACACGTAACATAGCATGTGCTTAGTTAGTAATATAGCAGCAATTAGTAATTTAGTAATTTTCTTCCACAGTTTAAGGTAATCTGAAAATTAAAAGGGGGAAGAAAGAGCATATTATTAGTACTATATTGCTAAAATAACTTATACAATTGGTAGAAGCACCACCTTGTCCTACAATGTACTTATACCTTACTCAGAACCAGGTGCTTTAAATCCATTCTGAAAAGCCTGAACTATTGCTGCAGGTTATTCATCTGTTATTTGCAGAATTCACAAACCTCAAAGTGAGAAGAGAGAAACTGAACACTCAGGTCTTTACATGTCCAGCAATACCAAGAGATAAGAGAAAAACATTTGCAAGGCAGGACTCCATTGTTCTCTGCACAATGGAGTACTGTGCTCTTACATGTGCACAGAAGGTTTTATTAGCTTACGTAAATTTTAATTAACAGATATTATTTAAAGTCCAGTGCTAGAAAGGACTACATTTTCTGATGTAACTTTGCTTTCTTTACAGGATTGAAAATAAAAAAAAAAAAATAAAAACCAGACATACAGGAAGGTAAAGGAAGCCCAGGTAGAATTACACTTACTGAACAGGATTAAAGTAAAATTTTCCTATATTTCCTCATCATTATTGACAATCGAGTACTGCACATTTACAGAACAGCTTCCTAACTTTAAGATTTCTCCCCTTTAAACCATGGGGCTGTCTTAGAGTGCCCTATGGTTTAAAGGGGAGAGATGCCCAGTGAGAAAATTAGGTTGTTGTCATGAACCTCTTGATTCTGTCAAAGAAGCATGAAGAGCTGTTACACAGCATTTGGACTGTGACCAAGAGATGGTCATGTAACTACAAGAAAAATAATCAGAATATTTATCAGAAACTATCTATCCACTGCTGTGGAAAAAGAAGCTTGTGGAGTGATCCTTCCCCCTCACTCGAGCCAAAGGGATGGTGGAAACCTTAACAAGACATTTGAAGTAGCTAATCAAAGCAGAAGGAGCGAGATGAACAAAGATAAATTCAAATTTCATAAAACAACCTCTTCTTTACTCACACTCTTATATTGGGCCTGGCTGGGATGGAATCAAGCTTCTTCGTATTTGCTGGTAGGATGCCGTATTTCAGATTTACCACTAACACGGCATCAACTACACACCAACGTTTTGGCGAGTGCTGAGCAGTTTTTTCACTGACAGTAAAAAAGGTGACACAAAGCAGTGTCAGAGCTTTGCCTATTCTCAGTCTACCCTTCTCATGCCCAGCCAATGGACACCTGAACCCAAATGGCCAAAGGAATATTCCACACCATATAACACTGACTAGAAATAAAAAAAAACAAAACTTCTGCCTTCCAGAACAGCCATTCCTCATGGACTAGTAAAACCCCTCAGTAAGGGCACAAATGAAGTTTTTATTTCTTTGGAAAATGGATGTAGGAAAACTATTTTTTCTGTATAATGGCTTACTTTTATACTGAATAAATGAATACCTATAAGGAGAATGGGGATATCTTTTTTAGCATGTCAAAACTGTGCTGACTGAATAGGCATTAAAAAAAGCATTGTTTATGGAAAAAGTAATTAATGTCTTAAGTCTGATTAAATATACAAATGAGATAAATTCTCTGAAGATATGTGGACAGCTGCATTATTTTCACATTTCATAATGCTAATTAACAAATATGATAAATAAGGTCATATTTATGCTACTATTTGTAAAATAATGCTACTTGTTACACCTTCTTCCAAAGCATGACCCTTATAACAAGAAATGGCTAATGATAACAGTTTCCAGAGACAGATAAATATAAAAAACTCTTCTATTTTATGCTGGATAGAGATGTCTATAAATATATCTTGATTAATAGTTATAAAAAGAAAGCATTCTTTTTGTTAAAGCTTATAGAAGGCTATTTGAACTCGATTACCTTGTGCTTGTTTCAAAACAAATAACTATTTTGATTGCAATGGCAGGATAGAGTGCAAGACTTACAGAAAACATAGTCAGTAAAGTGCTGCTACCCTGAGTAAGGCTTACTCAATAATTTCCTTTTCAAGGCCTCATTTTCAGTCACTTGTGGCTCAGACAAATTCAGCCATTTAGACATTTCAGTCAACCTCCCATATATGTGATTTGTAAACTGAATTGCAAAGGAAAAATAGTCCAAGTGTTGTCAACAGGGATGTAACATAGCAAGGGTTTGACTCCATGGTAGAAATCTCCATGTTTCCTCATCTTGTAGATAACATTTCTCCAGTTTGGGTAAGTTGTTTATCTCAGACTTCAATCTTCAAAGATTTTAGCAAGATTTTACAGCTGTATTATTCAATAACTTCTCTGTGTTATACTACATATACAGTCTTCGAGAACTGCAGCATCCCATGTCCACTGTATTCAAGCTTTATTTGCAATGATATTGAACAAAGCTTTAGAACCACAGAATCATAAAGTTATTTGGGTTGAAAAAGATCCTTAAGACCCTCAATTCCAACCCAGCACTAAACCATGTTCATACGTGCAATATATACATAGCTTTTAAATACCTTCAGGGATGGTGAGGCAACCATTTCCCAGAGTAGTCTGTTCCAATACTTGACAACTTCTCCATTGAAGAAATTCTTCCTAATATCCAAACTAAACTTCCCCTGGCACAACTTGAGATTGTTTTCTCTTGTTCTAGCACTTGATACTTGGGAGAAGAGACCAACATAGTTGCAACAAATGAAATAATTGATATCGCTACTGTCCGACCACACTTTGCTCTTAGCACCCTCTCTCCATCCTACACTCCAAGTACAAAAGAGGAAAGTAAAAATATATTCTGCACTGAACAATCAGTGTTCCCTGCTGCAGGAGCTCAGGGAGTGTGGAAGCAGCAGCTTGGTGATATAGTTCAAAGGCAGAGGGAAAATAGAAATTCAGGCACATAGGGATCCATATTAAAATGGTGGTCAGGGGAAGGGAGGACAAATGAAAAGAGGAGAGAGCAGAAAGAAAAGGAAATCAAGTAATTCTTTTTTCATAGATGGCTGGATCATTTAGTTTATGGCTAATTCTGGCTCCAGCTGTTAGAAAGCTCTAGAAGGTAGCTACTGCCAATGCTCCCAGTGCACAAATCTGTGCACATGCCTTCTCTGCAGGTGTGAGCACAGCTTTGCCCAGCTCCAGGGCAGGAGAAAACATCATTTCTGCTGTGTTACCACTTCCGATCCTGTCGCCTACCTGTGTGCTCAGCTGCATCAGTCACACATCTTTAGTGCAGACCAGGCTGACTGAAGTCTAGTGAGCCATACAGATAATGTAATGGCAGATAAACCTGAAGCTAATCCTCAGAAACCATCAAAAAGTTTACATCTACCTTATAGTCACAACTGCACAGTACTTACAGAAAATGATGTGGAAGCAGGAGAAGGAATACAGGAAAGGATTACTAAAACTTAATTGACATGTTGGTACCACTGAGATAGAGAAGACTTTAGTTTTTCCTTCCTTTAAAAGCATGGTTGCCTTATTAGTTCTATTGATTTCCCTCCCATTTTGCTCCTAACCCACTCCAGTGGGAATGGTGATACAGCAAGGAGATTAAAAAAATCCAAATCATATTTTTCATAAATTGATTTGAAGCATTAAGATTTAAATCATCCTGGCATCCTCACATTTTTTCTGCAATAGGAAGGTTGGGATGAAAAAGGATGGATTCCTTAGGATATATAGAACATCTTAGTCTATGGTAGACTCAGATTTCTGGAGATTTATGTAGAGTGATGGCTCTTACTTTAATAAGGTTCTATATTTTTAGAAAGTATTAATGACATGTTTTGATCAGCTAAACTCTCTTCTCTTTGCCAGAAAATATGTCAGTTCATCATAAAACTTGATGCCAAAACATGTCTTTATGGAAAAATATTTCTCAACATCTCTCTGCAATATATATATATAACCTTCCTCCCTCTGTAATCCTTATAGGTTTTTTAATAATTTATATTTTGGATAATAAAAAAAGCTAAGAAGGAGCTGTCTACATTTTAGGAGTTATATCAGGACTCTAAAAAGTGGTATTTACACTTGTATTGTTCTATGAATTAAATAGCCATCATGAGGGACCACTTTTTTTCCTTTTCTTTCCAAAATCTACTCAAATGGAACACAGTCTTCCCAATTTTTTCTAACTCCATTAAGAAAAACATCTGTTGAGATTTGGGAAGGGTAAAATTTAGGATAATAAACCACACTGGTGAATAACCAAGCCCTGTAAGAAAGCACCAAACTATTAGCCCTTTTTTTGGCCTACATTTCTGTGGACACATCTTTGCAACTTGTCCTGCTGGACAGTAAGACAGTGATAATCTGCCTGTATGATGATGTTACAGAATTTATTGTATAGTTTTCCACTGTTGAATTATTCATCACTTTCTGCTGTGGAAGAAGCTGCTTCCTGTGATGCTTGGAATCAGTTTCCAATTTACACACATATATGTACATATATTCCTTATCCTAAACACCGTGAATCAGTTCAGTATAGGAATTTAGGGACTAAAAATGAACTCTTAAAACCATCATCTCTCAATGCCTTATTGGATCATTTTGGGATTAATGCACCCAAAGTCATCTTAAGATCATTTAAAATTATTCACTTTGTCATTATAAGGTCAACAATAACAACAACAAATCAACAACAAAAGCCAATAACCACCAAAAAACACGACCCTCTGGAAACCTAAGGGAAAAAAAATGAACAAAAATCCCTCCAAAACTGACAACACACAAAAACCCATCCAATTAACTCCTCCCTCCAACCTAATCCTGACACAACTGTAAAATTGTGTCTCTCTAATAAACAGACAATCCAGTGACTAAGAAAGCAGACAGATGGGCCAGCGTCTTTTCTTTTAGAAATAAAACCATTGCTACAACCCCTATAAACACTACTATTCAACAGTATTCACTTTCTTTCCGGGCATTTGATGTGTTGAATCTTGGTTTCAGCCATCACTTACAATTTTCTGTAATGGGTTTAAAAGTGCTTGACCTCATGTCTTTCAAAAGACACCAGGGAAGAAGACCTTTCTCCAAGACCCTGCAGCAAAATGCCACACCACCTAGAACTAGGTACACAAGGTGGGAATGGGAAATTATTGCCAAAACAGCCAAATGGCTCAGACATTTTAAACTTGCTTGGGTAATTAGAATTTTGTTCTCCCAATCACAGGGCCAGCGCCAGAGTTCTGTCATTTTGTGGGATCCCCCTTATCTCAGACCCCTTCTCCTGTGTTTTTTATTCATGCAGTGGTTCTGACACCTGAGAGCCCCTATGGTACCCCAAGGAGCCACTTTAGGTTAATAAGATCCAGACTGAACACTCAATATAGTATTTGTAAATAAATATAGTGATCCAGCTGCCAGTTTCCACTGAAGCTGCTTACACTTTAAAGTACAGCCGTCTGCAGGCCCACTGGGAGTGTCAAACTTGCAAACAGAGAACTTATGAAGGCATGAGAGAAGGAAGACCTGAGCAATATTGCACTCACCAAAATTACATTTCTAGGAAAACATGAGGGGAAAAAATAAATCTCAAAAATAATGTTTCATTTTGACATTTTATTTCAGAACTGGTATCATTAGTCTTCAGCAGCTCTCAAACATTTCCCATTTTAGAAAGAAAAATTATTTTTTTATTCCTTTTAAAAATTTTTCCTTATTCAAGAATGCTGAGGTAGCATATTCAGGTAACTACCCCCCTACATACAACATTTATTTATTTATTTGTTTGTTTATTTATTTATTTATTTATTTATTTATCTTTATTCTGTTAGCAGTAGTTGCAAGGTCAGCCTTTCCATATCCTATCCAAATAGCCTTTCTGGTACAAGATCCTCTAATTCCACAGCAGTCTTCACTACCTGAGATATTTGGTTAATTCCCAATGACTCTGGAAGGTCTCCCAGTAAAACAGGCCTCACTAATTATTTACTTTCAATATATTATTTTCTCATGTTACCTAGTTGTACAGTAAGCTTACAGTTCACCAGGTTTATAGCATACAGTTCTACAATTCCATTCTTTTGTCTCCTCTTCCAAATCATTTCATTAGCTACACACTCAAAACAAAAGCAAGTCCCCATTACTTTTTGAAATCTCTCCATGACATCAAGGACACCTTAGATACCACCCCCCCAAAGTGAGATTCTCACCAGTTTTCACTACTTTTAGATGGAAAGGGATGAAAAATATTCAATATTTCATTTTAAATTGAAAGACCAAAATTTAATTTGAAGTTTCAAAACACCAAATCTGGAAACTTAAATCACATGAGAAAAACTTTAAGAAAAAGATCTTCCCAGCACACTCATCCCTTATTGTGCAGCACACTGATAATGAGTTGCCTGCAGGTAGAGGTGCAGTCCCTGTCTCAGAAGGATTTGAATCCCAGGATACTGATGAATACTGAAACAGTACAATGGGAGAAATCTTGTTGCACTCTTCACAGTCTACTGGACCTTATATTTGATCCAAATAAATTTTATGTTATGGCACTTAAGAGCATATACAGGTACAGATTTTAACCATAATGCAGGCTCCCAAATAACCAAAGCACACAACCACCACCAAGGACCTCTGTAATAGAAGAAATTACAACATGTATGTGGGCAAAGCCAGTATTAACATATATCAGACCAGATCAATTTGACCGCAGAAAATCACCTATTCATTTGTCCTGTTATATCTGTCAAAATGCAGAAGAAGATAGGAACAGGACTGGGAGCATGCTAGACTTGTCAAAGTTTCTAACAAGGCAAAGAACTGATTGCACACAGTGATTAGAAACCTACTAAAAGTGGTGAGGACAGGAGAAGGAAAAACAGAAGATGGTCCGAACAACATCCAAAAAATATTGCAAAGACCTTGACAATCACCAAAGAATCAGCCTTTCCAGGTTACAACTTATTTTGTTAGACTTTGCTTGTTTTTACTCAATGCTAAAAATATGAAGTGTATCCTGCTGGCTTTGATGATGACAGAGAGGGAGACCCAGAAAGGAATATGTAACTCTATTCAATTCCTTACATCTTTTTGCAGTGAGCAGGGCAGATAGAGGTACACAAGGTGGGGATGGGAAATTATTGCCAAAACAGTCAAATGGCTCAGACATTTTAAACTTGCTTGAATAATTAGTATTTTGTTCTCCCAGTCACAGGGCCAGCACTGTAGGGATTGCCTTGCTGTTTCCTGCTGGCAGTTTTCCTGCTGGGGAGCAGCTGAGGGGCACCTCCCCAGAGGCTGCAGAGACCTAGGCCAGGGAGTGCTCTCACATACAGCAACCAGGGCTAACAGTCCTTATTTTTCTTGCATCCTTGTAATTTGATGTTGGTTCTGCCACTTTGTTAACAGGAAAAAAAAAAAAATACAGCTTTCCCCAATGCCCTCTGCAGATATAAGCTAGAAGCAGGCGTTTTCTCTAAGCGCAGACATAAAAATAACAAAATGTCTACTTTGAGCAGGAGAATGAGCAAAACTGCAGTTATTTGATCATTTAAAAATTATCTTTATTAGCTTTTGCAAATACAATTAGCATTTTCTTTAGTTATGAATGATCATAAATACACCTAGATGTGTCTCCATGTAAGTGTACACTAGACATAATAGCTTGAAATATAATTGACTATCAGAGCAGCATATCTTTTTCTGAAGAAAAATAGCTCTGGATTTTATAAACATGAAATTTAAAAGAAAACATTTTTCAGCAACATATTCCTGTTATAACCAAAAATGATTTATTTTACTGCTTTTTCCCTCAGTGATTTTTGAGTAGTACAAAAAGACTACTTTAAATGAGGCAGTTTTTTTAGGTTTTGGGGGTTGGATTTTGTGTTGTTGGTTTCTTGTTTTGGGGTGGACTTTTTAGAGGCAAATCCCACTTTCTCTGAACATGATGTGGTCATGATGTTGGAGTTAGATCAATTATAAGCTGTCAGATCCAAGACTGTGCCTGACTAGACTAGACAGGCATTTTAATTTTGTTTTCATCGACTTCTGTAAGCAGCAGACAAACAATATTTCTTTTTTTATTAGGATAAGGACATATAAGACTTCATAATGAACAAGACATTTAACCCTCATGTTTGTGGGTTTGATTTTAATAATAATAGAGCCAAGGGCTGCACATTAAATTTTTTAAGAGCTACAGTACTGAACATACAGGGGAAACAGGAAGAATTAGATGGAGCTTTATCTAAAAATCAAGTTTATGTTAGCATGAAAAGTCATAAAACTCAGAATTTGCCTTCTCCTTTAAAAACCCATTTCCTTGCAGCATTTGCTCATTCTCACCCATCATGGTTTCACAGCTTCTTCCAAAAGTGTTCTGTGTCTTCTTATCAGTCGTGCCTGGGCTGGGACCACTACCAGCCCCAACAGATCATCTCAGGATGCAAAAACATTGTCTCCTTGCCCTTACCTGCAGTGTAAAATAAACATTTATACCAGAGTTTTAACTCAAAAAAAGCAAATTATTTTTAGTCTGAACATGGCACATTAGGTTTCTAACTAGTAGCAGTCTCCTTTTTCCTCAGACACATATGGGCTGAATCTATATCTACTTCATACAAAAAGGAAGTTTCCAGGAAAGACATGTTTAAATCTGGACTGCTCCAATACAAACAAATCCATTCAAAAATTTTAGGTGCTGTTTGAGGAATAAATAACAAGAGATTTGTTCTCAATTGCTTCTTTTTTCCCCTCCCTCAGTTAAAAACTTCTCAGCTCCCATATTCAATTGTCAGCCTAGCTCAGGTGTGCCTGGCACATCAGTAAAAGTAGATACTAGAGGAAAAGACAAAGAAATAAGCTATGATCTTGTGTTTGATATTTAATTATAGTGAAGCTAACTAGGCAGGAACTTGCTGCAGAAACCTGGGCCAATTCTATGGAAAAAGAAAGAGAAATGTATCAAAACATGTATATGAAAGAAAAATCTATCAGCAGACCAGACTGTGAAACTACTACTTACTTTAACAGCAGGTGGTTTAAAATTACAGGTTTTAAAGCTGTCATTTGGAAATAAAGAAAAGACTACTATCACTGTTTAGCATCAAAGAGTTTTATAGCATTGACATGCCATCAGCAAGTGAAGCATGCTTGCTTTAAAGCATACCAAATATAACTCAAAGAAGTCGACAGTTTGGGGCAGTGGGGAGTGGGCAAGGGTTCAGAAACAAAAAGCACAAAAAATCACATTAGACAGCTCACTATGCTATTTTGGAAATACAAATTCAGGTGTCAAAAACTGTATTTCTTAAAGGAAACTAAAATTCCCCTGCAGAACAGAAAAGCACAGTTTCTTCTAGAAACCTAAAATTAAAATGGGCCAAACCAAAGAGTCAGATCAACTTTTGAGGTGAAAATCCAGACCACAAATAGCAGAAAAAGTTTTCTCATTTGGACAGTTCATACTATGAGATACTCAAAAGCATTACTGAAATGGAAAGAGCTAGAAGATGACTGGAATTACATGATGGACAGATTAGCTGTTACCCCATTTTCCTCTGTGTACA
Organism: Cettia cetti; assembly: GCA_013401135.1. NCBI lineage: Eukaryota > Metazoa > Chordata > Aves > Passeriformes > Sylviidae > Cettia > Cettia cetti. The sequence goes on along the minus strand of VZUI01091887.1, from coordinate 17,298 downwards.
GTGAATACCTACTATCAGGGAAAAATGCTTCCAAGCTGAAATGAAATCCTTGCTACATTTTCAACCATCAGTAGGAACTGTGGGTCTGTGTTGACACTTTAAAACCAAAACACAAATAAGTTTACAAGTCGTTGTGAGTAAGGACTTTAACTTTCAGAAAAAACCTCTGGAAAAAAAATCTTAGACTATGAGTGCACAATGCTTTATGAATATATATTGCTCTGTTCATTTCCATATTGACAGTGAAAGCTAAATACAGAAGATATGCTTATAGCAAAAAAATTACTGTTTTAATTATATGCGTATTTCCAAATTATGGCATTTGCAAGTCTTTCCATGACAGTTGCATTCAAGTTTGAAAGGACAGACCTGGGAAAACAGAGAAACATTAGCAGACAACCATGACTACACAATTAATGACAAAACTCAGTAATTAATTCAGATTTTGTCGCTCCTGAATTCAAAATTCTCTGAAGTGAGATACTGCTTTTCTAAATAAAAACAACAACCACCACTGAAAAAGTATTAAGGTCCTAAATTGTGATCACTTTCTCTAGTAAAGATTAGCATTATGAGGATTCTTGTTGCATTCTGTTTGTGCTTTGGTTAATGGTTAGGTTTTTTTTTTTTATTTCAAATTATTTATTTCAATTTTCAGACTTTGTGTTTCCCCTCTCAAATTGCATGGTTTCTAAGTAACATCATCAAGAGTATTTAAACCTGAACATTTATCTTACTATTAAAATTGCTGTGAAAATACCTTGAGGAAGGAAAGAATTAATCAGAATTCAGCTTAACCTCCTTTATCAATGAGGGAAAAAGAAAAGTAAATTGGCTGCAAATGTCTAATATTGAGAAGTTATTATCTGCATATTAGCAGAGGACACATTTGTCTGTTCTTCTGGGACTTGAAGAAGGGATCGGTATTAACTTCTTTTATTCTGAAAATTCAATTTTTTTCAAAATGTAAAGGTCTATATACACTTTTGATATCTATATATCCCATTATTTTCCTACTACATCTAAAGAACCACACTAACAGTGGTGTTAGACATTAACAGTACACAACACAGGCATCTACTCTTCATGGCAGGGCAGAAGCTCAGAATGAAATCACTCACTGTGGTGTTCTTCTGCAACAAGCCATTCCCCTCCTGCAGGAGAGCAAGCCTTAGTAGCAAACAAGGCTGCACTTCTAGTGGCAGGCTTGTACTGTTGGTGGCAGGTAATGCTCTTCTGGTTGTCAGGAATTTGGTGTTTGCAGCTCCACCAGGTACTGCCCTATTATCTTGTTGGTGAGAAAAGGAGAAAGCTAAAACTCAAATACAGCTTTAGGATATATCTGCAATTTTAACCAAAGATTGTAAAAAACCTACTGCTGCCCTAGTATTGAACTTCTATTTTGAACCCAAAGTCATTTTATGTATCCTCTACATCAATTCGAGGCACATTTTAGCTGAGTATAAACTATTGAAAGACAAGAAGCCGCTGAGAAGGGCAAAGGTTAGCATTCTTCTGCCTGCTTTAATTAAAAAGATAACTTGCAATGAGATGACTAAGTAAATCCCAGAGATGGGAGGATAAAATCCCTGTAGTAGAAGGACGTCTTGGAGAATTCTTTTAAATGTTTTCAAAGTTGCTTTGATTTATTATTCCAAGATTTTTTCCAAGAATTCTCCAAGTTATTCACAATAAAAATTAGTGAACAATGTGGGAGATGGTAAGCATCCAGATGAATTAAATAGAATACATATTTCCTCCCTTTAAAAAAATAAAAGTTTAGGAGCAATGAAGGTACTGTAAACCAGCCATATGAATGTAAAATCATAATAAAATACAGAATCAAATATCTAAACAAGATAAAACCTTTGGAGAAGTAACAAATTAGCTGAAAGTAGTTTTATCATGACAGATAAGTCTAGTTTACTTTTATGAAACAAGTAACATATCTTTAAATGTGGACAAACAACTGAAGTCTCATCTTTATCTTAACAAGTTCTTGATGTGGTTGTGTCTGAGACCTAATCAAAAGTCAGTCATGTCCTTCATGAGGCCATTATAAGGAACATGCATAACAGATTGGAAATATACACCATCTTCCTTTACCACACTTAAATGTAATGACTCATGACAGACACATCTGAAAAGGTTTGTTCTACATCCAACCTCAGATATTATTTTCATTAGTGACATTACAGTTTTAAAGCAGATTGGAGAACAGAGCAAAACAAAAATGGAAAAGGACCTGAAGCAGAAGTATCTTTAAAAAAGTAAAAAACCCACAAACTACTATATGTCTTTTAAATTGCAAATGTAAGGAACTTTCAACAATAATTCAGGACAATTGGCTAAGTGAAAGCCCTTAAGGGTCATGAGTTATAATGGATCCCAAGATAAACCTAAGTAAAGCATAATGACTGAAAAATCAATTAGCCTGACAATGCACAAAAGGTGAAATACAACCTAGAGGACACCTAAGTTAGTCTTTCCTTTTAACCAGCCATTAACAAACCTATCAGAACAGCAAAATCTAGTTTGAGGTGTCACATCTCAAATCAAAGGAGTAGTTGGAGATATCTTAACACAGTGGAGCAAGAATGTTGAAAGGATTTCAAGGATATGATCTGTGAGAAAAGAGAATATACATCTCAGCCTGAAAAAAAAAGGAAGTCTTCAATACATCTCTGCTAGAGAATGCAAATCATATCTTCTTCCAGTCTGGAATATAAATAAAGAGAAACCTGAGTTGAAACTGGAACAAAGGACATTTAAGTGAGCTAAGAAAATCCACTAGCTGAATAATCAAAGAGTGCTATAGCTTTTCCAAGAGAGTTGTTGTAATACCATACTGGGGATAACTGAAGCACTTAGATAAACATTAGCTCAGAACAAGTTTGCTTTCTATTTTGGTAAAAACTGAATGCAGACTTTCAACAGAGACAGCAATACACATCTTAAGAGCTCATTTTACTGAAATCTACAACCTTGGCGAAACATTTTATTACTGCTTTGTAGCCACAAGGCTGTTGAGCACAGCATTAAACTCTCTCGGGCCTAAATCCCAAGTGCTTTTCTTTTTTCAGATGAGCTCCATTTTCTGTACCACCCAGAGTTAAATAATTACAGTCTTTAATTTACCTATGGACATAGGTTTCTAGTTGGATTTACTCACGTATCTGCCTGTTCATAATCAGCATGCTCAAATCAATGAATTTTAAAAACACAGTAAAGAATAAAATAATTTGATAAAAAAAATATAAGCATTAACATTCAAACCAAGAAGTCTAGAACACTGCTACAAAAGTGGTATGCAAAAGGCTTACCATGGGGACAAATTTCAAAATAGTTATGAATAAGTAAAGGGTCGAACAATTGTAAAACTTGAATGCTATTTTATAAAATTAAATAACAGAATTTAGGGGGGAATAGGAGCCTGTGTTCTTCCTGACTTGTTCAGATTGTGTACTTTGAGTGTTTATATCCTTTTGCTCTTCTTCCCAACATACTCCTACAGCCAACAACCATTCTGCATATTCCAAGTAACTGTTGGAAACAAATAGGACAAACATACCAACTTGCAGCTTTGTCTGTTTTTGAGAGACAAATGAATGCCTTCTGATAGCACTTTCCTACCAGGATGTCTATGAGAAAGACTAGGTTTGACTTAATGTTAAGCAAGGGCTTAGCTTCTCTCAATTTTATGTTCTTTGTTACTCTTTGGAGTTTCAATATTGCCAAAAAATTTTCTCAGAAATTTTGTCCCCAGTGATAACTTAATGAAAATAAAGTTATCTTGAGCACTGCAAAAGAAAGAGGAAACTCATGACCAATCTAAGAAGAGTGTTAGCAAATGCATATTTTAGCCTCTCTTTACCAAAGTGCTTAAAGGCCTCTGTATGCCAAGCAAGAAGATGAGATTTAGCATAAAAGCCCAATGTTTCATTCATACCATGAACAATCTTATAAGAACAGAAATCCTCACCAGCCAAAAGCTCATCGTGTCCTCTACTAATAGAACACTGTAATTTCTAAAGCAGAGCAATTTAAATCAAAACTTTTAGGAATGAGATGAAATTCTAAGTAAAGATTTCAATTCCCAATCAGCGTGTATGCTTTTTAACAAGTGAGTGACTATAAAAACATGGTTTTTTTAATAAAGAAAGAAAAAAGAAAGAAAAGCAAGCAGACAGCTGCTCAAAGAGTAACTATATACTTTGGAAACTATATACTAGAAGATTGAATATATACTTTGGATTTGAAACTTCATATCTTTTTCAAACCTTGTAACTTAAATTACAGCAAAACCTTTTAGTGCCTATCAGTGTCATATTTAGAACTGCATAAACTAATTTGCACATCTTTGTGACTTTATACAATTTTCAAAGCACAGTCTGTTTCATGGAGGACACACACAATCCCATACTACATCTATATTAAAACAATGACTGCTACCCATTAATTAACACAAAGCAGCTGTTCTGGATGAACATGCCTAAAGAGTGGTGGTGAATGGAATTAAATCCCGTTGCCTACCAATCAAATGTGGTATTATTACACACGGCTCAGTATTGGGTCCAGTCCATAGTCTGAATGAAGGGATTGAGGGAACCTTCAGTGTGTTCATAGATAACACTAAATTGAGTGTTATCCTCAAGTGACACCAGGTGAGGTTTGGACTGGATTATAGAAAAAATTGTCACCAAAAGGATTATGAAACACTAGAACAGGTTGCCCCAGGAAAGAGATGAAGTCACCATCCCTGGAGATATTTAAAAAAATGTTTAGATGTGGCACTTAGGAACATGGTTTCATGATGGACTTGGCAGTGTTGGGAAAATGTTTGGTCTCAATGATTCTAGAGGTCTTTTCCAACCTAAGGGATTCTATGATTCTGCATCTCATAGCTGTAACAACCTTTCTCACAGCACTAACTGAGAAATGTCATCTGTCATCCACGGTGACAAACCATTCTTTAAACATATTTATTATTAATAAATAACATTGTACACATTTTTCAAAGCATGGTCACTCTATATATCTTACTCAGTTGAGTTCACACTTCTTTATCAATTACCCTTGTACTAGACATTGCCTGACAAGTGGAAGATGAATGGAAGCAGCGAAGCCAAATTCTATAAGCTAGACACAGCACAATGCCTTGATGAATACATAAGATAAAGACATTATTTACTTTGGAAGTTAACAGTAATATTAGAGTAAAATAGAAGAATAACCATGTCCCTGAACCAGGTGTGGCATGCTTCTGGAGCTCAATGGTTAGCTTTCAGGAATAATTCACATTCATTACTAGTTCCAATGCTGTTACAGGCATGTATTGCTGCAGGATACACTTGAAGTGAAGCCTTTGTAATCTCAGAATGAAGTTTTTTAAAAACCAGTGGTTTTGTCAGAATTAAATTATTACATGAACTGCAAGCTCATTGCTAGGAGATGACAATAGTCTACTGTCACAACTGAGATGGACAAGACACTTGTTTCTTCATGCAGAATAGCCAAATCTTTATTGCCCACAGATCATTTTTATATGGTATCAGAAAGCACTGTGTTTGAATTTAATTAGTTAGCAAACCACTGAAACTCAGTTCATTGGTTGGTAATGGCTAGTATACGTCTATCAAACTTTTTTCTTCCTAGATATGTTTACACTTTTTCCCCAGGGATTCTTACAGGATAGACTTCTTATTTTTACAGATGCAAACTGTCTTCTTACAAGAATAGATTGTTATGCAAACTGATTCTCATTCTTATAATTTTTTTTCTCATGTGAACTTCTCAGGCTACTTTTTAACTTAGATCAAATAGCAAATCCTGATTTTACAAGGCCTTTCTTTTATAAGGTTTTACCTATGTGTAACACTCTACAACATTGGAAGGACATGAAATGACACTTCAGGAACATAGGGCTGCTACCAGAAGGCTCCATGATTTCTCTTTTTAATCTTATTGAAACCTTATGCATTTTATGAGTCAAACCAGGATTTTACAATTCAATTATTTTTGCTATGCTCTTACATAGTACTCACAGAAACCATGTACAAGCATGTTAATCAAGACATCTTTCATTATGTCCAAAACATGCACTGTGAATTCTTACTATTACAGGATGCTCAGTATTCCAAGTTCATCCATCTTGGAAGCCAAGACTGAGCCAAAATATTGCTTCCTGACTTTAGGAACATATTTATCTGGGGTTTTTTTGTTTGTTTGTTTGTTTCTTTTTTGCAGTCCTAAATTATTTGTCTCAGTGGACTACAACAAAAGAAATAAATGTGTTTAGACAAAGAAAAGCCACCAAAAATCAACATAATTTTCTCTTTTCTTTCATCACTTCAGTCACAAGTAAGACTGCCTTGATAATAAGTAATGTCCCTATGGACTCCACAGTTTTAAAATAAATTATTTCTATACCTATTATACAAAATGTTATGGTGGGAATGGGATTACTGATGAAGAAACAGCATCTTGAAACAAAAGTCATGAAAATCTTCTGTAAGGTTTTCCCAGATGGAATATAGTGAGCATGTCAGCATCCAATGTTCATAAGGTAGAATAATGGAAATAAGGAGAACTATTGATCTGTTCACAAAATAAGTCCACATCTACATACACACACTCATTTACAACAAGCCTCAGTGGAAACATTGTCCAACAAAAATGATAACATGAATTTGGGGGTTAACAGGACAAAGTATATCTATTCTTTTGAGGATGCATATAGGGTAGAAATAATGGGGGCAGGGCAGTGGAGGAAAAGGTAGGAGGTGGCAGAGAGGAATTCCAGATATAACTGAGTGTAGAAAAAGTACTAAAAATAGCAAAAAAATTTTCTCTGACAAGTTATCTGTTGTTATTACACAATTACTATACTTAGAAACAAGTTTAAAATATTTCCTGCCTGTTTCAAACAGGCTCTTAAAGCCTCTGCATTTATTTAGAGGCTTTTTGCCCAGGCTAGCAATATCTTAAGGTAAATAGAAAATTAAAGGGAAGGCATATTTCTTTGGTACAGTAAGGTCCATCAAAGGTGATCCTCAATAGGCTGGCTTTCACCCAATTGGTCTCCATTTCAAAGCCAGAACATGACACTGGGATAGCCATGGATCTCCAACCTAGCTCTATTTACTATAGAACTGCTTCCAGTATTTCCATCAGCATCTTCTAGCACCTTCCCATCACTCAGTGCTGCTACTTAGAAACTTCAGATTTAACACTCTGAATTCACGATTTTTGCTAACGCTGCAATCTGGGGAGTTTTTCTAACTATTCCATAGATAAGCATGATAAAGCTACATTTTCGTCCAATAGAACACTTTTCTTTCATTCATTCCTAGTTTTTACCTTTACAGTAAAATTCAGAAAACTAATCAAAGTACTGAAAAAGAAGTATTAAGCTGTTAGGCTGGAGACTATATACATATATATATATATATATATATATATATATATATATATATCTCAAGAAAATGAAACTGTTTTTTAAAAAAGTCCCAGCCCACTGTTTCTCTCCAGTGTTTTAGCACAGCTCACTCTGCCACAGTTTAAGTGGATCATCACAGATGCAAGATACCAAGTCATATGAGAAAGATAGCAACACAGTGATTGGCTAGCCTTAGTATTTCCCTGGGAAACTGTTTTAGAACGATCAACCAAACAAGCACTTCGACATTCATGTGAAAAACAAGAACAAATGTAATTAACATGCTTTAGAGTCACTATTTCCTTGCTGTGAAAAGCTACCCAAAACTTGTAACACTTTTCAGTTAGAACTTTGGGGAATTTTTATCTATAAGTGACTGTTAAAGCAAATTTCTCACTTGTAATTCCAGACAACAGCCAAATACTTGGTGACACAAAGACAGACATACTTTGTTTTCTGAAACATTTAACCTTTACATACAAATATTCACAAATAGCCTCCAAAATGGTTGTTAAGCCTAATTTACCAGGATACAGGAAAAAAAAATAGTGATCTTGTTCTGTATTATTGTTATATACAATTTTTCATTGTGCTTCCATCTTCTCACAAATTGTAGCACACTAGTCATGAAAGTATAAGGTTTTATAGCAATTTTTTTAAAATTAGGATTAAGCAACAGTTGGGCAATAAAGATGGGCAGTGTTGGTTTAACAAACAAAGATAAATTACTCAAGATTCAGTCATTTTAACATTATGCAAATCTTTTAAAATCCCACATTATTTCCACTGAAGACACTTAGAAGCATTGATTCCTTGAACCCAAGATACACTGTATCCATATGAAAAGCATTTACAACTGTATTCTTATTTCCAGCAGAAAAGCTGAAATACTTGCTCTTTTCTGTAAATTCAAATGCTAGTGTAGTAAATACCACTCTTACCTCTGTAATGCATGCAGTTCTTGCTTCTCAATACAATCACTATCTTTTGAACAATCCTAGAAAAATCCTCTGGGATGGGCTCCATGTCACTCAGGTGCTGTGGCCAATGTAACAAAACTTTGTCCTGCATCATGCACACCTTGCGCAAGCTTGACAGCCTGTTTGGCTAACCTGAGCATCCACTGCCATGCTCAATCTAACCTCTGCAATACTTTTGACAGAACAACTCTGCCAGATGGAAAGGGAAGCTAGATTAAGGTAGAGGCACAACTGTAGACAGAGTCCTAGACCTAAACATCATAATCCAGCACAAATCTTACTACAGTGACAAAACCAACAGATTTCAGACAACAGGATGCACATTTAGGTGGAAATTTGATTCTGTTTATACGAATATTTCACTGCTATGACTACTTATTTTGACTTACTCTTTTCAGACAAAGGACAGCCTGTCTCTTTCACTTATGTTCAGTGCATTCAGTATCTCAGGCCTCTTTACTATTCCAAACTGATACACACGGAGTAATAATTTACTACATAATTCTGCCATCCTAAATTCACTGCACTATGCAAAGTGTAGGAACAACATGCATTTTTTCTATGTGAGTTTCCACCTTAAAATAACAAACCCTTTACCATATTCATTTAACCAAAAAATTAATATAGTTACACACTGAAAGAAAGTTAGTCTAAAATTAAAATATTAGAGTTCATATACTGTCATGTGTGATAAGAAAATCTCCATGGTGACAGGAAAATCCTCTTTACAATATTATGGCTAGACATTAAATTTAGCACTTATAATTTGATGGTCATCTTGATGTCTTAAGTTGTAGCTTTAATATTTTAGATTCTGTGCTGCATAGGGATGTAGTTTTGAGCCTCATATTAAGTGCTAGTGAGCTCTCTTCACAGGGTAGGTAGACAAAACAAATCCTTTTGCTGAGGACCAAGGACAACCTTCAGGCCCAAAAGCATCAAAAACAGGGGACCAGAGGGAGGAACAAGAAGGACAGGACCACACAACCTGAAGCTGTAATTGGACAATAAGACCCAATATGCAAATGGACCAAAACTCATAAAAACGCAACATCTCATGACTGGGCAGCCATTTTTTTCTGTTTGCTCTTGGTTCACCCTGGGTGCAGCCCTGGTCAGGCTTCTGTCTTGCTCAAGGTGGATCCTGGAGGCCTTTCAATAAATACCCACTTTATCCTCTTGCTCTGTCCAGTCTCTGTTCCAGGTCGACCTTCTAAGGCATCATCTAAGCAACAATAAACCATACAAATATATGTACCTATTACATATGGGGAGGAAGGCACAGTCACACATGCTTCACCGAGGCACTACAAATCCTTTCATTTTGCTGGATGCTCAGGCGGCTTTATTTACTATTTGGTGTCCCAGTAAGCATGAAAAACACCAAGTTCATAAATATAACAAACTCAGTTTTGAGCAGGATAAATCCCTCTTGTAATGCCAAGGGAGAACTTAACTCACTGGTGTTTGCTCAAAAAGCTGAAATAGCTCAGGTCTCATAGCTGGAGTTTCTGAAGGACATGGCCAAATTATTTCTGCCCAGCTTCACATTTCATGAGAACTCTGTTTTATAGTCCCAATTTAAACATGATTATATTTGGTGTTTGGCTGGATGTACCACACTGAAAATTGAGTTTTGATTTAGCACAATCATTTTAACTAAACACAACCTGTGGTTGAGGCACAGATGGATTAAGCGTGATACCTCATCAGCTAGTAATGCAATGTTAAGGCTAAATTTAACATTCAAAGCTGATACTTTAAATACGTTCATTACTCCTTGCACAGAAAATCATATACACAGCATTTTTGAATTTTTCTTGCCATCACAATCAACCCTGATCTTCAGCAGAAAAGCAAGCAACATATTCAGGAAAGATTACCATCTGTAATCAGCACACATAGTATATGTTCCTCAGCTGTCAGCTAGAAGGAAAAATATAAATTCTGTAAATTGTACTAAAAAGTGAAAGACTATCTTTTACGTTGCCAGTTGCCAATCATTTTTAAACAATTTTACTTAATGCTTTGTTTTGACTTGTTTGGGGTTTTTTAAAGTGCTTATTAGTCCTTAGAAGAACAATATTCCTTTTGTCATATTGTCATAAATAGTGCATAAATATTTAAAATTATACTACTTGGCCCAGCAAAAGGGAAATGCCAAGAGTTATAAGTTTGTTTACTGAGGCTGCAAACTACAATAAGCATCTTACCACCTTAAGCAAATATTATAAGCACAGAAATGATTCAGCACCAGGAGAAGTCCAGGCACTAGCTTCAAGATTAATGTTTCCTAGACTTTGCATTGAAGAACTCAAGTAATGAGCCAGTGTTGCAAGGCTTATGTTGACCTTGAACTAAACAAAACAAGCAGCAACCTTGTTCTAAGGATCTCACAATCTGCATTTTATACTCAGTCATATTGCGTTAAAAATGCAGCTGGTAGAAATTCACAATTAGCTTTTTTTTTTTCATAAGTTCTTCATTCCCCACACCCCCTTAGAATTCAACCAGAATCACAGAAAAGAGAGTAGAGTTTCTCTACACAAAAGCACAATTATCATGACTAACCCACAATTTTGAAAGTTAAAGGGATTGAAGTTCCAGGTTCCCTGTTTCACAAAGATAACTTTTAGGGTGGTTTCTTTCAAGATACAGTTAAAAGTAGGGTGTGCAATTTTGAATATGCAAATGCATTCATACATCTTCAACCCTCAATGTGACCATAGCAATAATTAATCTTGCTATATTCAGAATTAATTCTCTATGTTCTGTGTGTCTATTAAAGCTTTTCTTTAGTTTTGTATATTATACTTGCCTCAGTCTCTAAGTGGGTAGATTTATTACACTTACTTGTTGAAAGACTTTCATTGTTCATGCTGTAGTTTGATTCATCCTCAAGTTTTTAAAGGTCAGCTGCAAACCCACAAACAGCTTGACAAACAACCAACCTTTGTAGATGAATATCAGATTTATGTGATATTATATCATTGTCATACTCTTGTAATTTGCAACAATCAAGTTGGTGACGTGTCATTTAAAGATATGCAGGTCCTGAATTATTCATGGCTTCAACACCAATAAATTGTTCAGAACTATCCTTATTTCTTGGCTACTTGTTATTTTTTAAATAATTTCAATTTCAAGTAATCGATAGAGAATTTGGACTGATAACCAAGATCACATCTGGATTTCTCAATTACATGATCTCCATTAAAGTAGTTCAACAAAGGGTATATTTAAATGAAGTTATCTATATATCGACCATATAACATAAGTTAATTATATATTGATCATACATATATTACATATTGATCATGTTTTATTCATATCTGGAAGAAATAAGAATGCAGCATTATAGTGGATATAATTTTCTATTACAGGTGACACACACGTACACACCAGCCAATATCTATTTAGCAAAAGTGTTGGGCTCTTCATACAACTGGAGATTAGCAGGTCACACAAAGAAAACCTGGCCACAATAATCCATGAGAATTTTCAGTTTACATTTCATAAAGATTGAAGGTTACTTAGGAAGAATGATATGGTGAAAAAGTTGGGCCCATGCCAGGTCTGTATCTCTGATCCCAACCCTAGTCATTTGCTCTATCATAAATAATTTATAGTAAATCATTCCATATTTTCAAGCCTTTTCAATAGTAAAGCAGTATTTCTTTTATTTATATATGTTGACTTAGAAAAAGAAACACAGAACAAGATTTTATTACTTTGGTGTGTGAAGCAAGAGAGTGAGAGTCAGAAACTACATACTTATGTGCTTGCTGGAAAAGCCCCAGGTAAGAGTACAAAGGAATTACTTATGCAAAGATAACTTTACCCCTTCAATGAGCATATAATCATTTGACTGATACTCAGGATATTTAGAACTAGTACTTTATTCATCATTTTCCTTTTTTTATTTTTTTTTTTAATGTTAGGCCTTGCATCAGTACAGTGATTACTATTTCTTATAGAACTTGTTTTTTGTCTTCAGAAGACACTTGACCGCTTTCTCAGCATTGCTGAATGGATTATTGATGTCACTTACTGAACACTTGTGGTTAACATAGATCACTGCAGAATCCTTTAAAAGTGTTGTATTTCTTCAGTATAAAATTGATATCTTTAGATGGTGCAGTGTCAAAACAAACAAACAAACAAATCTGAAATATCCACAAAACTCCTACCAGAAACAATGGCAGAATGGCTTTTGGAAATCACATAACAGAAATAAATCCTCTTAACAGCTCTGAACTGCGGCCGACGAAGACTTCAAACACTAGAATAAGCCACAATGACAAATACACAGAAATAAATAACACCTTTTCAACCTTCATGTTACCTTTATATGAAGAAATTCATTATTTCCAAAAGAAACATGACTATGGAATTTCTCTGAAAGTTCATTAAAAGCATTGTACACACCGCTAACTTTAGGTTTATAAGCACTTGCAAGCTCTCTATCCCACACCTAAAAGCTTGGCTGTTACAAAAGGAGAGGGAATGGAGAAAGGAAAACAATACATTGATTGATACTACTGTAGTGCACATGCTATCATTTATGGGGAAGCTTTTTTTGTGCAAAGAAATTGGTTTCCGATCCACCCTTGGTTTTCTCAGGAGTGTAGAGATTACTTGAATTTATAAAGTTACTAAAGCATGTTATCTCATGTCTCTCTTTTATGTTGTATGTTTTAATCCTATTCATTCTGCAGAAATCATGGGACATATTTTCTATGCATGATAACTGCATAGCAGCTTTCATGGAAAGCAGAAACTTGTTTTCATTTGGACTAGGAATATTTCATAGCATAAAAGGTAATCTAAAAGTTCTTTAGGTTCATTCACAGCTAGCATAAAATTCTAAATTTATGGGTTTTTTTAAGGAAATACTTGTCACTCTACCCCTTTTTATCCCAGTGTTCCAAATTGCTTCAGTTCATAAGGATTTTTAAAAAATAAATTAATAACTGCTCCATGGGGCTTTGATTTGTCAATTTCTTAAATGTCAGAAAGGCACCAACTTAATCAACATGACCAAGCTAGCATTGGTCACAATTACAAAGATCAGAGGCACACTGAACCCCTGGTTTAGATGTTAGGTGATGCCTTTAATACAGAGTAACAAGCTACTAAATTTCAGCTGGAACACCTAAAATATATCACTATTCTTCAGTTTTCTTTCACTGTAAATTTCAAGCACAGAAGAGCTGACTGTCAAAAGAATACAAGGGTACAAAATCACGTGATTAAAGACAAATGTGACTGTTATCCTATTTTCATTAACTTGCTAGGCTTCCCACCTGGAATAACTGACTGCAGCTTCAGAGAAAATCAACATCTCATTGGAGGCACAGCACGGCCAAGGAACCAAAGGAGTAAGAACCACCTGAAATAGCTTTCAAGACAACATATCCCATTTTCAGAAATTAAAAGCTTTGGTTTGTGATATTGTTGGTTTTATTGTTTTGCAGTACAGACTCAAGAACAGATAAAGTGGACAAAAGAACAAATTCTCTAATAACTACTTCAGATAGGTCAACTGGTTAAGGATACTTTTATTGTTCTTTTCTTAGAGGAGAATCACCTTGAGTTGGCCTTTCAAACTAGCATGTGTTGGAAGGGTACTCTTGGCTAGGTACTAAGGTTATCAATGATAAAATGTACCCAGAGGCTCAGGCAAGCATATGCATGTATGTCAAGCTTGCTGCTGTTACAGAAATTGGCAGCCCTGAGATCCAGCTGAATAAAGAATCACTCTTCTATAGATTTTATCCTTACTACACCCTCTAGTTCCATTCCTTCTATGCTTTTAAACTGCTTGTTCTCCTCACAGCATTTTAATATGCTTCTTTGACAGGGTACCCTAAAAAGGCACCATTATTGTTTCAATTGCACCATATACCACTCCCTTCTTACTTAAAAAAAAAAAAAAAAAAAAAATTAAAATTCTGAAGTACAAAGAACAGCACTTTAAGGAAAGAGGTCACCTTAGATCTCTGTACAGAGAAAGAAGCCATTTCTGGAAAGCCCCAGCCACCAAGGGCAATGCTGCCACACCACTGTCCTGAACCTGCTGTTTCAATTCCACATGTTGGTGCTTGAGTTTTGGGTTTTTTCTTTTCCTGCAGAACAGCAGTAGACTAATAAAGAGGGCACTCATGGCTCAGACACAAGCAAGTTATCATAATCTTAATGCGTTACACTGCCAGGCTGAAGTAGCCATCTGCCTGCATGCTTTTAGCCTACTTCAATTATGAGAGAACACAATTCAGCTTAATCTTCAGTGTAAAAGCTAAATGTGACACTACATGATTTATCTCAAATCTGGAACTAAACTGCATTATCTCTCAATTTAACAGGGAAAGAAAGCACCCACCCAAATAATGGATAGCAAAGGTTAGCTGAAGGGAGGAAACTTGTTAAGCCATTACAAGTCAATCATGTTAATGAAAGGTTTAATTTAATGTGCTTTATAGCATATCTGCAGCCGTAAGTGCAGTTAAGGGTGCATTCATGAACAGGTACTCCAGCTCAGATGAGGCACAATAATTCACAAAGATGTGTAGTTCCTTCATGATGCCTGACAGATCATATAACATTCATATATACTCTGGGATGAAACATTGCTAGTTTGTAAGTTGGAAAAACCTGAAGAAACATGTACAACATTCAGCCACAGACAACCCTCCTTTTTTGAGGAAGTTATTAATCTGTGGTTAGACTTACTTGTACTTTACAAAATATTTATTCAGCCTTCAGATTTGAAGATCTTGTTTATACAGCAAATAAAAACTACATCCAATTTTACTGTACATAGTACAGGGTTCCAGAGTCACATCCTGTGTTCACTAAGGTTGTGGTGAGTCTCTATCACATGCTGAGACCATAAAATAATTGGTTATATCTCAAAGACCTGGATGTCTTCTCAGTTTTTAAAAGAAAGTGGTACCTGTAAGAAATTGCAATTTTATTTTACACATTCCTATACTTAAAAATCTCTGCACACAAGGCATAATACACTGTGCAAAAACATCCTCCAACAGTTTTTAATCTGAATTTTTAAATATAACAAAGAAAGGCTGTAGTGGTGTGGTTTTCTGTTTCCTTTGTTATGTTAATGTCTGTTGAATGGTTTAATCCATGTATCCTTCTTGTTATGTTACACTTGGTTGTACCCTGGTTCTTCCCTCCTTTCAGTCCTGTCAATCCGTTACTCCCCTCCTCTGTGCCCTGCCTGTCTTGTCGGCACCCTTCCCCTTTTTCTAGAAGGATGCAGGAAGGGCATCGAATGATAGGGCAAGGCCAGAGGAAGTCTCTCCTCCTTACATGGAACTGGTTTTTAGGGATGTCCTTCATCCCTCAATACACTCCCTGGATTTCTCTGATTGGTGAATTCCTTGTTCCTTCCCCTTTCCCCACCCTTACATAAAAGTTACTGTTCCTCTGTGTTTGCGGCTCTGCTGAGGCAGATTCTCTGAGGTGAGGAGGTCAGTGCCAGGGCTCCAATAAATACAAATGGCAGCCCGTCAACAAAGTCCTCCTTTTCCTCTCTGTTGTCACCAACACCTGTGCCAAGTATCAGTGCTGATCTGAACCCACCGGATCGGCTCTACCTGCCCAGGAGACTGAGCCGTACCGAGTGCCGTCTGTGGTGCCACGGTTAGCCCAGACTGGCTAAGAGAGCCCTCTCTAGGAGACGCCGCAACAAAAGGCAGCTCCTCTAGTATCAAGCTGTTGTGCCTATTTAACAATTATGTTTCTTTCAAATGTTGTTATTTTCTCAGATACACTCTTTGAACTTGCATGCTTTGGTCTATTTAGGAGACTTACTCAGGATTCCTTGGGAAGCAGCCATTAAAAACAAGAGTCCAGGAAAGTTGGGGGTGCTTCAAAACAGAAATCTTGAGGGCACAGGAACAGACCTTTCCTGTGTGCTGAATGATGAGTTGATGAGGCAAATGTTCAGCCTGGATGGGCAACGAGGTTTCAAAGGAATTTAGGAATAAAAAGAGGATGGAAGGAGGGTCAGGTCTCTCGGGAAATATTTAAGGGGGTTGCTAGGGCATGTAGAAAAAAAATGAGGCCAAAGATATGTTCAAACCTAATTTGGCAACTTTTGTAAAGGATAATAAAAAATGTTTTTAGAAATACATTAATGGCAAAAGGAAGGGTAAGACCAGCCTTTGTTCTCTACTGGATGCAGGGGGGAACTTAGTAACTGCAGATGAGGAGAAGGCAGAAGTGCTTAGCGCCTTCCTTGCTTCAATCTTTAGTGGGAAGACAGCTTGTCCTCAGGACAACTGTCCTCCTGGGTTGGTAGATGGTGTCAGGGAGCAGAATGGTCCCCCTGTTATCCAGGAGGAGGCAGGCAGAGAACCACTGAGCTGCTTGGATGTTCATAAATCTATGGGAGAAGGTGGGATCCATCCCAGGGTGATGAGGGAGCTGGCGGATGATCTTGCAAAGACGTTCTACATCATTTACCAACAGTTCTGGCTCACTGGTGAGGTTCCAGATGACTGGAAGCCGGAATGTGACACCCGTTCACAAAAAGGGTGGGTGTGGGAATGCAGAAATTGTTTTATAGGTTTTAGCAATGAGTTTAGGATAATTTTTATTGTAACTTTAGTGTAGTTTTAGTTACCCTGTATGGGCCTCCTGCTTTGGAATTTGTTCTTATCATAAGTTGATAAGGGTTTCTATGACAACTTTGGTCTCTGCCCAGAGACTGCTTCCCATTGGTCCTTTTCCCCTGGCCCATCTTTTTTATGTATTCTTTCTCCCTCTGTCCATCACAGAATTCTTATCTCCAAGGTCCAGAACCTTCGGAGAAGATTCGGCCAGCAGTTGGCAGATCCCCTAGAGACCACTCCC
>VZUI01091880.1:0-33639 GCA_013401135.1 Cettia cetti | reverse complement strand
ATATCATATCATATCATATCATATCATATCATATCATATCATATCATATCATATCATATCATATCATATCATATCATCATCCTTATCATATATTACATTTATTCCATAAATTCTCCTGATCCTCTAAGCATCCTAAACCAAGGTTTCTAAGCTTGATCTTAGCTTGCCAGGGAATTTGGATTCACTCTTATAAATACTTTGTCACTAATTTGCCCACTTCCTTTAAGTTTTGAGCTACAGCTCCAAGCAATTATTTAGTTATGAGGCAACATCAGCAACTGCACAGATTTGCAAAAATATTCCAGAACAAAATAGACACCTGAAATGACAGCCTTGGAAATGCTAGTACAATGCAAAGAAAAGGAAGGAGACCAGGTCTACTGTGCAATATTCATTTGTGTGCAAGCTTAGAGAAGTTATGTTTTCAAAATGAATTCAATAAACATGGGCAATCAGTGATTTCAATCAGCAATGTTTCCAAGTGAATACACGATTTATGTAATTGTATGAAAGTAGGAAATAGAAAGCAGAAAGCCTAGGAATCAAAAAAGTAACAGTTACAGTGAGATTGAAGTGCAACAAAAAATGATCGTGGTAACATGAATGTGTTATTTCATTTTGTTTTCTATTTTAGTGAAAACACAAAAATATGTTTAAAGAGAAAAAGCTTTTACAGAGAGATGTGATATCTATAAGACTGTACTTATTAATTAATAATTTGATGTATGACAATGGGTATACTATTTGAGAAAAAAAAATTATAGTTCCTTTAGTTTTATGTTCATGCTAGATAAAATTATGAAGACTATATAAAAGTAAAAGCATATTCTGTAATGATGACAAAGATCCCTTATCTGTTGGTCATGTAAATTATGATGAAAATTATAGTTGTAAATGATAAACTAAAGATTTATGCAAAGTGGCAGATTCCACCACTTCTGACTAAATTGAAGAATGTGAGAATGAACCCCCTAGGAATTTGAGAATGATCATTTTTGTTGTGTTTCTAACTTCCCCTGTGTTAATCAAGACAGACTACAAAGATTTCAATCGAATTGTAGTTCAACATTTCTCTTCTAAACTGATGCATTTATGTTTAATTTCTATCATAACTTACCATGAGGATGTCCTGTCACCTTTCTATTTTTAGAGGAGATGAAGTTTTCTTTTTCACTTTTTGGGCAATTACACAGAATGAGAATGATCAAGGCTGGAAGGAGCTTCTGGAGGTCATTTTATCCAAATGCCTCCCATCTCAGATAGGGCCATCTAGAGCCATGTGCCTGGGACCATGCCCAGATCTGACTCCAAGGATGGAGGCTCCACAACTTCCCTGGACAGCCTATGCCAGAATATCCTCGTCCTCACAGTAAAAAAAATCTGTCCTGATGTTCAAGGGGATTCTCCTGTGTTTAAGTGTGTACCCATTGCCTCTTGTCCTATGGAGAGCACAACTTGGTTCCATCTCCTTTACACTTTCCCTTCACATAAGATCCCCCTGAGCCTTCTCTTCTCCTGGTTGGAGCTTTTTTCATTAGAAGGATGATCCAGTCCCTTAAACATTTTAGTGGCCTTCTCCTGGACTCTCTCCAGTAACTCCTTCTCTCCTCTCTTCTGGGGAACCCAGAGCTGAGGATTTCCATGTGGCATGTGTCACTGGCTATGTTTGCTGCCCTAATCTTGGCCTGCACAGCTGCTCACTTGCTCCCCCTCCTCGGGAAGGGGAAATAGGATGAGAATCTTGTGGGCTGAGATAAAGTCAGGGATGTTGCTTATCAGCCACTGTCAGGAGGAAAACAGGCTCAACATGGAGCAAACATTTAAATTAATTAAAAATTGAAATGGATTTTGGTAGTGAGAAACAAAAAGACAAACATTTAAACAACAGATTTCCTCTTCTCCTCTGCCTATCCATCGTTTTTTGTCTTTCTTTAATGTGTTTTCTCAGAGGCGCCACTGGCTTGGCTGATGGGCTCAGCTTTGCCCTGAGGTGCATGTGTTGTCTGTCAGGGCTGTGTCCTGCATGGGGCAGCTGAGATCTCCTCCCTCAGAGGCCACCCTGCTTCTAACACTTCAGCCCAGATGTGCCTTACATCTGTGTCCATGTTGTCAGCTCAACTTTTCTGTCCTCATGCCTGGTGTGTAACAGGGATATCTGCTGCTAAGTTCCAGAGGTTGAGGCACCCAGCCAGAGGTAGAAAGGTTTCTCTGTGCACTTTTTGGCTGCCATTCCTACCAACTGAAGGGTAGTTCTTAAATATTTTCTTGGGTCTAGGTCATTTATGGAAGCTTAACCCTTACCAAGAAATTACAAATTGCACTCTCTAATGAGCTTTGGTTCACTCAGGCCTAGGGAGTTCTCCTTTTCATCGTAATAGGGGTTTTCCTAAGTACAGCCTCAAGATATGACCCTGCATTTTTGTTCTTCATTCAAAATTTCCAGTGGAATATCTTCATGTTTTTAACTCTAGCAAAGGATTTTTTGGTCACTCTGTGGCTAAACTGAGAGGACAATCTTGAGAAGTGCTTTACCCATTTCAGCTGAAGAGAATAGTGCAGACTTGGATGACTAAGGCTAGTATTAGATTAAGCACTTTTGATTTTCTTTGCTGCATTTTTTCTTTATTTGTTGCATTTAAAAAATAATAAGTGAAGCAGAACCAATCAGAAAACTCTGTCCATTCCTGAATCTGATGGAAAAAGGATTGGACAGAAAAGTGAAAATGCAATCAGAATTACTTGAAATTCCACAGACCTAAAAATAAAAACCACCAGGATAATTCCCACTCTGGATCAAAAGTCAAAGCAAACTAGCTTTTCAGTGGATCCCACTGTGATACTTTGACTGCTCTTTGTAGGGCTGAAAGGTATAGCAAAGAACTATTTCATATCAGCAATATTTAATATTCTGCTATATATAATGTTCTTTGTCTTTTTTTTCATTCTTCTTCCTTTGATTGATTTGACAGCACCAAGGGTAAGAGTCATGACTCAGAAACCCGAAAATTCTAAGTGTTGGATGAGCACTATAACTAAAGAGCTCACGGTATGGAAGTGAAGCATAAGACCCAGAAGTACGTGGTGATAAAAGTGGACTATAGTCTAGGGTACTGCAGCATCAAAGAGACAAGGGCCCTGAATTAGATGCCTGTAGCCTTGTGATTAAAGCAGGATTATAGAGCACAGCAAGCATGGAGCTTAATCACTTGTATTGGTTGGGGAAATTTAACCCAGGTCTCCCACGTGCTGAGAAAACCTTTTCTTTTTCTATGCTCAGTTCTGTAAAGGAGGTGTTCCAGTCTTCCAGATATATAGAGGCACCTGCACAATGCCTTGAGAGAGATATCAAAAGTCTAGGGATAGGAGAGGAAAAGGAGACTATGAAGTCTGCTTTCCATGAGGAATTTTTTACTTTGTTTCCTAATTCTAAGTGGTTGCCTGCTTAATCTTGGAATTTAAAGATTTTTAGTATGACATGCCTGCCTCTTCAATTGTATTGCACTGGGGTATCTGTGTCTCCAGCATCTGCATGGGTAACCTGAAAGGAGAGAGCAAAGGTCAGAGGAGGAAGAAAAAGGGAAGCAGGGATTTAAAAACTATCAGATCATCCATGCATGTCTGCCACTAAATCTAGTTCTTAGCCCTATTCTTTCAAAACCAAAAGAGAAGATCAGCCTTATGATTAAAAAAACAGCCAAAGAAAGGGATCTAAATGCTCCCTGGGAGACTGCCAACAGCGCATAGGCTGTGCTCCATTCACAAAGGAGGGTTTGCTTATCTCCCTCTTTTTGGCTCTGTCCCATGTTTCCTAAAAGGTTCACCACAAAGAGAACAGGGAGCAAAACGAGTGATGTCCAGAAACTGCAGGGATTGGTTCCATAATCATACTGTTCTTTTATCCAGTTGCAGTTTCATGTGAAATGCATACAAAGTCCATTTTCAGGAAGAAGATTTTGGGCTATATTTAAGTCACCATTTCAAAAACATTGCTCTCCCTTTTCAAGCACAGCTTTAAATTTCATCACTCTGTCCTGAAATCACTGCTAAACACAAATGTTTAGGGTCATCCAATCTTTTCTTCTGTCTCATATGCTTTGCCAGCTTTTTTGTATTCACCACTGCCTAAATATAGGGTTTTTTCCTTAGAAGGAAATGAAAATTTACACACACACACAACCTCCCCCTCTTCCATCTGCCTTTCCCTTGCTTTTTTGCTTGGCCACGTTCCTGGGAAATAGAAGACGAATTTAAAGCATCTCTGAAATTTTGAGAGAAATCCTCTAAGCTTAACTTCACAGCCCAAAGTGGTGATGCTGCCACCTCCTCCGGGCACTGGTGAGGTACAGAACTGTGTCTATGTACTGGGTTTGTGCAGCAGTAGTCTACATGGCTGTTTGCTCTGAGAAGCTGCTAGAAGCTTTACCTGTGTCCAGCAGAGTCAATGACAGCCAGCTTCAAGATGGACCTACTGATGGCCAAGGCTCAGCTCATCATCAGCCCTGTTAGCACCTCTGGGATAACAGAGGTAAGAATGGAGAAAAAAACTATGCACAGTAGAGGCCAGATTATATATGGGTAAGAATATATAAGAGAAACAGTCCTGCAGACACTGAGGTCAGGGAAAAGGGAGGGGGAGGAGATGCTTCAGGCACTGGAGTTGAGATTCCCCTGCAGGCCAAGGTGAGGCAGACTGTCCCTCTGCAGCCCAAAGAGGTCCACTCTAGTACAGATATCCACTGGCAGCCCACAGAGGACTCTACACTGGAACATGTGGATTGCCAAGGAAGACTTCCCTGTGGGAAGCCTATGCTGGAGCAGGCTCCTGGCTGGGCCCGTGGACCCCTGGAGAGTGGACTCCACGGTGGAGCAGGTGTTCTGGCAGGACTTGTGACTCCTGGGAAATCACACTGGAGCAGCCTGCTTCCAGAGGACTGCACACCATGTAAGGGACACATCCTGGAGCAGTTTGTGGAGGACTGCGCTCCATGGAAAGGACACACGCTGGAGAAAATCATGGACAACCGACTCCTGTGGCAGGGACCCAGAGCTGGTCAAGAGTGTGAGGCGTCCTCTGCCTGAGGAGAGAGTGGCTCAAACAATGTGGGGCAAAGTGACCACAATCCCCATTGCCACTCCATGGCACTGCTGAGCAGGCAGGAGGCAGGCTACTCAGAAGTTAAACTGAGCCCAGGAAGAAGGGAGGGGCTGGTGTTTTTATGATTTGGTTTTATTTCTCATTGTCCTACTCTGATGTGTTTCGTAACAAATGAAACCGAGTCCCCCAAGTCGAGTCTGTTTTGCCCATGATGGTAATTGGTGAGTGCTCTCTCACTGTCCTTCTCTCAAAACACAACCCTTTTTTTATATTTCCTCTCCCCCATCTGCCTGAAGAAGACAGTGGGCATATGGCATCCAACCAAGATCAACACACCACAGCTTATCAGAGACACCCTAAGCTGATAAATTTTTTATGATTCTGAGGACTGAAGTTTTGGATTTAATCATATAGATCTCACTAAAGTCCTACCTAAGCATCTTAATCTTTCGGGATCTGGAACAGAGGGCACTAAATACGCAAACCATGTAGCTGACATTTGCCTTGGGAGTAAGTGCAGACAAAAGCAGAAGAGAAAGGAAGCTTGAAATAATGCCAGCTACCTGCTTTGAACATTAAAATAAAGGAAATGCAAGCATCACTTTTTGAACTTTCATATTTTATTTAAAAGTTTCATTCTGTTATCTCTTTTAGATTTTTGGAGTAAAAAATAAAGGTAGGAGTAAAAAAAAGAGGGAAAAATTTTAAATGTTTATGTATGCACAGAGTCTAAATCAGAAATGCCTATTAACTGCTGTCTGCAGCTTGTAGAGTTAGTATGTTTAAAAGATGTACAACTACACTGAATTAAATATGCTTGTAGAGATAAAAATACAGATGCATTTGTCAGGATTTGCACTTTCTTAACAATTAACCTGTTACTTCAATTACTTTTGATTGTTGCCTGTTTAGATACAGGACAGGACTGTTTGCTCTACATGTTATATTACCTGTCAGCCACTATCATTATGGTCCTCTGAATGGAGAAAGAGTTCATGGAAGACTGTAAAGGAAAAGTAAAAATGAGTATGGAAGGTCAGTATCAGCAGTTCAGCTTCCCAGCAGCTTAAAACCAACATGTTCATTAAGTGTCTGGGTTGTAAGTTCCCTGTTTCTTCAAAGTAAACTCAGTAATTACCAAGCACATATTTCTGCCCCAGTCATGCCTCAGCCAGGGCTAACACGTAAGGCTCGAGTGAACTCATCTACTTCACAAAGTCTGTTTCTGGACCCTCCTGAGACCATCCTCACTGTCCACCTGCAGTGGTGATCAGAGGATCACCCTTTTAGGTACAAACCATTTAGACAGCACATAGCTAGAAGAAATCAAGAACTGGGGAAAGCCGGCATACTGCCATAGTGAACAGGTGTTTGATAAAAAATGTCAGTCACATGAAAATAAAACCAGGGCTAAAGAAGGAAACATGGATAAAGGTAATGGAGTAGAAAATAATACCACAGTTATAATAGTGCCTTTGCACTCAGGTGGAATATTGTGTCCATTTCTGGACTATAATAGCATGACATGTTCATCGGCAGCAAAATGAAATGGTGAGAAAAAGATTTCTGTATAAGAAGTAAGTAATTTTAGAAAACAGTAATTTTAGATAAGAGTACATTACATGGGTACATTGCAAGTGAGACTGAACAGTTTGTTTTTCTTTACTCTGCTTGGAGAACAGCTCTGGAATTTTCTGCATTGTCTGAAAGCCCTAAACTGAGAGGAAATACTTGTTTTCACACAATGCATAAATTAACTCCTCATTTAAAAATAGCATCATGCCCAAGAGGTTTATAAGCTTCAAAGTACATTTTGATATGGCTAATGAGAAACACCATTGTTGCTGAACATAGTTTCATCAAAAAAATAACCAATTAACCCTTTAACTTTATGCTCCATTGAAGAAAACAGACACTAACTAGCAGAAGACTGAGAGAAACTCCCTTTGCCATGTATGGACAGAAACTAAAATTCAACTTTTACAACTCTGAGGAAGAGTTTACTAATCTGTGTGGAGGAGTACTCTAAGTTCCTACATAAAGATGACCTGCTTTGTAAATGGCTTTTTATTTAAAGAAAGTACATAAGCAGATAATCACCCTTCAAGACATCAGAAAACCCCTTAAACTCCTGGATCTAATGCACAATTAGGAAGAAGAAGTCCTTGAGCAATGGCCTTACCCTACTAACAAGATGCAAAAAGCTCTGATGATGGAACAAGGAAATTATGTTCGATCAGTTCTTTTTTCATTACCAGTGCTTGTACTGGCTTCAGGTCAATAGTATTTGCTGAACTACCTTTATCTGAAAAGGATTTAGAGAAAGCTGTGGTTGTTCAGGTTTTTTTAAATATTTTTGTCATGTTTTCTCAGATCTATTAAGTCTCAGCTAGGGGAATTAACCAGGCAATTTGGCATAAGGAAGCAAGTGGACCAAGATGTACCTAAAAGTTGTATCCCAAAAGTTGCCAAGCCAGCATTGCAAATGTTAATGTTCTTTTTTTTCCCAAATGTTCAAATATTGCAAAAGGCATAAAAGAAAATGACATCTGGTGGATAAAAGGCGCATTTCTTACAGAAAAAGAAAAAAAGCATAATATCTTGTTTTTTTATATTTTTTAATTTCTCAATTGTCTTCTTACAATGTCATGTGTCCAGGATTTTTAATTATGATTAGTTTGAAATAACAGGGCCAAGTTTCTTTTTCTGAGAACATAAAAACTAACAAAGTCTTTAGCAACAGCTTAAGCTTAAAATGGAAGTAATTTTAGAGGTGTAGTACATGTTCTGTTTTATGTTTAGAAAAGAAATTTTCAGTACAAAGTAATATTCCACATTCCAGAGATCAAAGTATTTCAATACATTTTTTTAAGCTAGAAATATCATTGCTGAGGACTGCAATCTCTTCATTGTTCATTGCTCTTTGAAATTCTGAGCAAAGTAATTCCTAAAAGATCATAGACTTAAAGAACAGTTTGTGTTAGAAGGGACCATTAATGATCATCTTGTCCAGCCAAGTGAAAATACTATCCCTTCATACAATCCTAGAGTAGTCTTTAATGACACCTCTGACTTCATTCTCACAAGAGTGCTTATTCATTCTCTCCAATGATGGGTACTCCCAAGGTCAAGTATTTAGATATGTCTATGGCAGGATTTGCTTGCCCATCAGACTGCTCTTTTATACACACAGACTCATTTCCTACTGTGGAGACAAGGATTCTGTACATATTCCCACAGTTTTGGAGTGAACTTCTCAGTAGTTTTCTCCCAAAAAAAGGCAATGAGCAACTCTTACACAAAAAGAACATCTTTTTAAAACAATCAGTCTTTGGAGTAACTTAAAATTAATAATTAGCATGTTAAAAGTACAGATGCTTTCTCTTTTATTTCTTCTGCTTCCCTCTGCTCAGTTTTTATTGTCTCTGAGTAGAAGTGTGTTATGAAATAGCCACTTTTGAAACCTTAGGGGTTTCTTTTGTTATCTAAAATTTTTATGACTCAATAACTCCTTGAACTTCCTTTCTATTTACCTTTAAAGATTTTTTACCAGGACTGAGCTGAATATCAGGTTTGGCACATGCCAGTGTTTTCTTTGTTTCTACCTGAAGTATGTAATTCTAAAGTAACTCAATTTGTTGTCATTTGCTGGTTACATGTTTTTCTCTGTTGTAACTTTTCTCAAACTTTTCTGTGTTTGCAGAAAGGCATGTGTACTTGTTTTATTGTCACCCTATGTTTGGATTTTTTTTCCTTTTAAAAATAGATTGGCCAAATCAATTTTCTTCAATGATTTCTCAGCATGTGAATGAGACTAAAACTCTAAATTGCTTTTTATCTACACTAACATCTTCTTTACTCTCTCAATGAATGTGCTTCAGTCTCAGAAACTAATCTCCTGTATTTTCATTTGCTTTGCACTTCATTCCATACGCTCTTCTGGTACCCTTTCCGTTGTTTCAGAATAAGATAAAACTTTCTCACAGCACTATAAATCATATGAAGGCTTCCATCGCTTGCTGAAAGGTGAATATCAGAACTCAGTGATCTACATGTCAGGCTCTTAAGACTTTTATTTGCTCATTGAAAGGGTATGGTAAACCAGAAATTTCTCTAGAAGATTTATAAATGGCAAATACATTCTTTAAATGATCCGTTTATCTTTCAATGTAAGGCTATCCAGAGTGTCTCTTCTGATTGGGCACTGATTTTCCTTAGTTATATTTATGGGGTTTTTTGTGATTTGATAATGATATGAGGCTTCTTTCTCCTACTTTCCCTGAAACTTCCTTAAGGAACTAAAGTGCAAGAATATTTGTAGTGGACAACTATAAAAAACCTTGCCCACAGTAAGAAGTCTGTCTTTATTAGTGAATGTTAGTCTGTGACTAGAGACACAAGGATTATATATTACTATATTTGCTGCAGAAGGGACAGCAAAGATATTTGGGACCACTCTGCAATGGTTTAGAGACCTCTAAACCGTCACAGAAATGAGTCTGTTCTCCTTACCTACAGATGTAAACGGTGCCAACATTCAGCTAAACCTTAAAGCTCAGTGACAATGAGTTCACTTACTAAATTTTGCAATTTATCCCATTTAAGGTTATGTTAGATTTTCAGCTTCATTGAAGACTTGTTTATTCTGACATTAGAATAAAATTAGGAGGAAAAATATGCTCATTTTTTCATATGGCATTCTGTATCTTATGTAGTCTTGTCATATCTTTTAAATTCATTTCTTTCCCAAGCAAGACAATCTCAGTCTTGGCAATCTGTCATCACAGAAATTGTGTCATGCTCTTAGTCATTTTCATCACTTATTTCTACATCTTCTTTATCTCTTTTTCAAAGACATTGACCAGGATTGAACACATATTGTAGCTGAGGACACATCAATGACATTTAATAATGCTTTCAAAAAGACAATCTGTCCCATCCTTTTACATTGTAACAGCTTATTTGTTGTTTTGTCAGTGTTTTTGTCCACTGCTGTACAGGACTTAATTCCACAACATTTACCATAAATTAGGAACTCAGAATCCATTTGATTTGTTCAAGTAGGTGTTTAGGATTTGTAGAATCACCTTATAGACAATACAGTATTTCATCTGTCATCATGTTGCTCCTTTGACTCTCTGGCATTCCCTGATCTTTCACTTACTTTAGGATTTATCTTTTTTAAAAAATTGGTTTTTTCTTATTCTCTTCCATTTCAGAAGCCTGCTCCATATCATTCATACTAAAACTCTCCTGTTTTCAGACTGTTTGTGAAAGAAGATGGTCAACATGGATGGAGTTGCCTAAGAAATTTCTGGTTCAAGATTGCCCATTATAAACTTATTTTGAGTTTCATTTGTGTGGTGCTGGGGGAAAATCTGATGCTCTCCAGACACCTAGCAGGGTGCCAGACCCTGTCACACTAGTAAAGCACTTGTATACCCAGAGGGATAACCTGGAGATGTGTGAAGATACATGTGACTGCGCCAGATAAGTGTCTTTTTGTGTCACTGTGAAAAGGTATTCCTGACTCACTGATAACCCAGGCAGGATGATGCATAGACTTATTTTCTTCTGTTCAGTGCCTGTTATGGTATATCTTCTATGATTCACATACTGCAAAATTTCAGAGCTGCTATGAGAATTGTTTTTTTCTCCTGGAACAGTTTTTGAGTTGTCCTTTCTGTTTTGAAAGCGATTAATTCTTATTAAAAATTATTCTTATTAGAAAACAAAAATTAAAAAAACAAAGTTTCTTCCTTTGCTTCATACAAAAAAACCCCCAAAACCTAACCAAACAACTGTGTGTTTATTTGCACGTATAGAATATTTGCCCTTTGCCTTATTCATAGTGATTTGTCTTTAAATGAAGGAACCTCTTTTTATGGTAGGGAGAATTGATGTTAAAGTTTTTTCCTATACACCATGGAATGCTGTTAACAAAACCTGGCAACACTCTTGGTTTCTAGAAAACGTATCATTATCATTATTGTATGTCTGAGGTTGGATTATTTCTACATACTGTTACTATCCATCCTCAGAGTAGTTCTGTTGTTGGCCTTGACATCTCACTCTTGTAAGTGCAATTCTGAAGCAACAGGTGTTAACATCTTACCCCTTTTGGGGGTTGGTTTGATAGATAAGATTACTTCTGCAGCCCAACCCAAAAGTTAGTCTTCAGTCATGTGTGTTCCTGGATGCTACAAATTAGCATCTCATTTTGATATCCATATTTGCAAAAAGAGAAAAAGTCTGTAAATAGCTAATGGAAGAAGTTCTCCCTTTGCACTGAGGAGATTTTATTAAATATAATGCTAGTTATGCAGTAAATTTACAGTTCTAAATTCCTTAAAAAGAGTAGTAAATTTTATATAGCAGATTGAAGGAAATAAGAATAATTATTCATCTACATTGATGAAAAATCCTAATTAACTTTCTATTGCCACCTTCAAACAAGGTTAAAAGTAACATCCTAGAAATGGTCTAGACTGTGTAAGCATCTTCTGCATTTTAACTCCCAAGACACACATTGACGTTTCTAAGGCTGAGTTTGGTGTAGATCATCCAGTCTTGCAGTCTTGGACATGCACCTCTGACATGCTGATAGAACCTTGATTTACCCTATAAAGCTATAAGCTGGTTAATGATTTTCAACTAAAAAAAATCCATAGCTTCTTAGAGAGCTTCCAAGATCTAGTTTTCCCTTATTTTCTCTGACAAGGTTTCATGAACAAAATAAAACCAGCCATTTAAATGAACAAGTAATGGACAAGAAATATGTCTTAAATTGAGAACTGGAATTTAGAAGAGAAAAGACAGGGTTTACTTTCACTTTTGGTTAAATCATTGACACTTTTTCTTCTTTGGTTTTTTTCATTGCCTTTCCTTTAAAGAACTACTGAAAAAAGAAGAAAATGAGGCCCAAAGATTAGACAATAATGATTGGCAGGCACCAGAACTCCTCATCCCTTATTCACTGTTAGTTTTAAGACCTGAGGAAGAGAGGGGAGGTCAGTCTCGTACATTTGTGATGACATTTCAGAACCAGCTCAATGGGTGCTCTTCATTTTTGTTTTGCCACAAGTTCTACCAGCAACCAGAGCAGTGTTACTGGTGCTCCAAGCTATCTGATGCTATGGATATCACATTATAAGTATCCTTTTGTTGACTCTGCTAATTAGTTATATCTATAGCCCAGATATGAAGAATACAAGCTCTTTTTCTCTCAGTTTTAAAGAAAACCAAGTGTTAGATGTGAAAACTCATCTGATTTTTTTTCAGTCAGGATTAATATTCAAGTGAAAGAATTAACCTATCTGCCTCTTTGCTCCACAGGGATTTTTATTATTCAGATTTATTCATTAGAAGACTTGCTATTCATGTTTGTTCTATTTGCTTTCATTAAATGTTTGGCATTATATATCTTCCTATTGCTTTGCTAACTAAAAAATAAAATATCTTAGTGTTGAAATACAAATTCATATATCCTGACCGATATAAATGGCATATTCTTTCAGTAGAAAATAAAGTGAGTAAACAATAGCAGGCAAAGATAAATTTTAAAAAGAAAAAAATAGTGAAGATTTTTCTGGTCACCGAAGTGTAAATTTCTTCTTATGGTAACACATGTCCTGCTCCTGCATCATGATTTGTATTTTGAAATACTAAAATTGTTTTCTTTTTCATTCATTAAACACATTTACAAAACCCACAGTTAATTCAAAGAGATAAAAATGTATTCTTCTTTCTTCACAGGCAACAGAATAAATGCAGTTCCCAGTATAATGAAAAACCCATCTACTCAGTGCCTCTAAGAACCCATTAAAAAAATCATGGAAAACTGTTGTTAGCAAAAAAGTCCTCCAGCTGTTTTTCCTTCACCATGAAACTGGTTCTCAAAAAATCACTTGAAGCTTTGTTGTTCTTTTCATTTGGACTAATTTCTCCCTTTCAGGGTGACTCTCCTGCACCAAGGCCACAGCCTTCTCCTGGGCTGGCTGCAGTGGTCTGTCAATCCATGTACTCTGGTGACCCCTCTTTTGGCTGAGGTTAATCCTTAACTAAATACTTGGGCTCAAACCTTGCAGGTTTTGGATCTGGCTGCTGTACAGCATGCATAGAGCATACATAGCCTGTGGCAGGCTCCAGATCTCCTTTACTGCAGGGCTGGATGCTGGTCTGTGTAACTAACAGGTGTCCCCCTGCAAAGTCTTGGATAACTGAATTTTCATTTTCAAATCTCTTTTACTTGCCCAATGGGTTGTCCCCAACACTTTGCTCTCAGCACAGCCACCTTCATCAAAAGAGTCATATTTTTTCCTGGGAAGGCAGGATTTGCTGGAAAGCAATACAGACAGTTCCCAGGAGCAACCTGTGCTATCAGCCATTTCTAGGGTCACTTGGCAGCAGTCACAGGTGCAACCTCTGTCTTATCACTGACATGAAACAGTAAATTACAATAATTTTATTTATGTGACAGTGATATCCCTGGTGATATCCAACTCACTCAGCAGTTTCTGCAGATATCTAACCCTGCATCATCACATGCTTCTCCCCTCAGATTTTATCCTACCCTCCACAGCCTCAGTGTCATGCTGTTGGTGTAATTACATCTCCTCAATCAATCATAGATGAGGCTTGAACTCCAGTCAGTGCACTTGAATAACAGCTCCTGGTCAGCCAATACCAGTAGGGCCAAGTTTTAAAGTGCTGTTCAGGAAGAAGAGATGTATCAAGGTGAAGCTGCTTAGTTCTCATTAACTTCCCAGCAGTCTAGAGTTTGTGGTCATAAAGCTTAGGTCAAACCCTTTCTAAAGAGCTTTGTAAAGACATGGTCATGTGGGGAGCAGTCAGCTCTCGGGTGCAGCCCTGACAGCACTGCAGCCGGGCCACTGGCTGGCCAGGCAGGACTGGCTGGGTTAATGCTTACCCTGCACCTCATCTTCATACACTTGGGTAAAAACTGCTCTTAATTGTACTGGAGCCTTTCTTTGGTACTCATATTTTCCTAACCCTTTGCCCTATGCTTTCTCTGTGTCTACATCTTCACCAGTGAGAGATACGTAAGGGCAGGGCTGTCCTTAGACTTAAAGCTGCTTTTCAGGATAATGAAGGCAGTGATGAATCAAGCAGCATTAATGAAGAGCAGTGAAATGGCACTCAGCCACCCTCCCCCCACTGAACCCAGAGCAATAATTAAGGATAACAGGACCCTCTCCTCCACACACAGAGAGCCCACATCCCAGGAAGCATCAGACAGCCATCCTCAGGGCTCTCTGCCCAGCTTCAGTCCTTCTGACAGGTACCCAGCAGATCAAAGGTCAGAGCAAGTATCAATATCTATCTGTTACTCCTTAAGCAAATATTCACAGCAGTCATTGTCTCCTATTTTGGTTCAGTAACATGAATGCAGCAAAGCCAGCTAAAATCTTTAAAAAGCTAAAAAGGAAAAAGAAATAAGAAGAACAAAATTATTTTAAATTCAATTATGATAATTGTTGTCTCCTGAAAATGAAATTTTTAGTGTATTTATATAGTTAAGTGAAAAGAAACAATCCCTGAATTCTCTAAGCATTTCTGTAAGAGTGGTCAGATATTTTGGAAAATTCATTTGGGTTATTTTTTCTTTTTTCTTTTCCTGCTTTAACAGGTTTGAGAGAAACTCTCATACTAGTGAATACAGCAATCAAAGTCTGCTATGCAAGTGACATTTATCCTAGTCACAGGCTGAGCTGTTGTTTTCTAGAAAATTTTACACAAGAAAATACGAGGTTGCCTAAATTCCAAGACAACCTAAGTTACTGTTGCTGTTTATTCGAATTTTTGCCAAAGAACTCATAAACCAAGGTCCAGATAGAGGAAGAAACTCACATACAGGCCATGGCCATTTTGCTGCAGAGCTGCTAAAGCAAGCCAGGGCCCAAGATATTTCCTGAGATAAGCAGAACAAATTTCCATCACAGAGTAGCCAGTGGTGTTGAGGTGTCTCAGATCCAGAGCCCAGGTGAAGGTTTTGCTGCTGGAGCCTATGCCAAGAATGAGCATTAATTCCTGAAGAGTGCAAATATTTCCTTTGAACTTATTGATCAGGTGTCACTGGAGAGCATGATGTAGATATTAAAGGCTTGTATTGTTGCCCAAATTCAGTCAGTTATACTGGCATTCTTGGCAAAGTGTGCAATTATTGTTATTTATGTGTATGTTATAAAATAAATTACATAATTTTCTGAAAATCACTGCAATTTGTAAAAGTATATCCATTAGTATAGTCCAAATTTGAATGACAGACCACATCTGTAAACTGGATACTTCCCAGCTAATTAGAATGTTTCTTCAAATGTCATCTAAAGGTTTTATAAGAGGTAAGAGAGTTATTATATCGCAACAGGGAAGATATATTAGACCTGCCAAGACATTCACAGAGAATCTCTATATATTAATACTGCATGTGTGCTTGGCCTGTGCTTTTTACCAGAGATAATCAGGAAGAAGGTGGTGAGGTGAATAAGAATAAGGTTCCAAGAGGGCCAGGAAGGAGCAAGGAGAGAGGACCCCTGGCAGTAAATGCAAAATGCAGATTGCTACTAGAAAACACAAAGTCCAAGTAAAGAAAGGGAAAATTAGATACCAATGTCTGATGTGAGAAAAAGGAAGATGCCTTATGGGCGTCCATTCAGCATAATAAAAACACAGAAAAGGTGGCACCACAACTCAGGAGTGTACAGGAGAACAGGTATCTGAGCAGAGGAGCTTAAGAGGAGAGGATGGAAAACAAAATGAAAAAAATTGAACAAGAAGATGGACACTAAAGACCAAAAAAAACCCTCCACCAACAAAAAAACCTCAAAAATCCCCAGAACTGTGTGAATCACAGGGGAGAAGGAAGAAAGTTAAAATAATGGAGAAAAATGGCCAATCAGTAACAGCAGGCTCATGAATCACCAGAACTGTAAACTACTGCAGTACCAAACCTGTCAGGTGATTGCACAATGAGTGGGCATCTCAATACAAGTACTGGCAGGAGATCAGTATGCCAAAGGAGCCAGGTTCATCTTTTACGTGACTCCAGTGAGCTAGCTAGATTTGTGCTTGGGTTGAAATGTGCCCCAAGAGATCAGTTGCTCAGGAGACTTCAGATCAATAAGCAAAAGGGTGGATAATTGATATGGCAGTTAATAAATGTGGATTTTATGGTAATAACAATGATCTCTAGGTAATTAAATCATCTGTATGGCAGCAAATCAACAGCAGCAGATGACAGTAGCAAACCACAATGGATTATCTTAGAATGAAATATAAGAAAATTATACTCCTTTCAAATTCTATTTGCCACAAACAATTAAAATTACCCCAGATAGAAAATGGACACAGATGTTTAAAGCAAATTAAATGGCAAAGTAATTAAAAGCAAGTGGATGCAGCAGCAGTCAGGTTATCAAAAGTGATGGACAGGACAAACTGTCTAATATGAAATTTGAACGGTTCACAAGAAAGGAGAAGTTGGAAGGGCAAGGGATGCCGGTCAGCACATCACAGCGGACACATGACAGGCCCTACAGGCTCCTCTGCCAAGAGCTGTGGGAAACATAACTTTGCTACCACAACCATTACCTGTGCTGGGTGCCAGAGGTGCCCAAGTGAGTGTGCAAAGTGGGTTTGGGGACTCCCTGGCAGGGGTCATGCAGTATTTGGCACAGAAGCCTTGCCAGGGCAGGTGATGGGGCTGGCAAGGGTCTGGGGTAATTTTGCAGCTCCCTCTGCAGTGCTCCCATCCAGCCTGGGTGCTGGGTGCCACACAGGACCACCACAGGCAACCTAAAATTACTTCTGCAAGGCTGGGAAAAACACTGGTCTCCTCCCTCGCCCTTTCACTGAATAAAGCTACTATTACTGCAGATTTAACAAACTTGTTCATAGAAAATATTTTTACTACGAAAATTTTCTGAGGTCCTTGTGCTCTGCTCTCTTAGATCAGTGAACAGTGAACACATGGATAAATTCTTATGTAAATAATGTGTCCCCAGTGCAGTTCCCATGGTACCAGTTTTCAGGCTCTGAGGGCAGTGGATGCTCAAACCTTAAATCAGCATCACCATGTTCACCACTAAATCATAGCCTCAAGTGACACATCCACTGCATTAAAATGTATAGGCTTAAAGAACAAGTTGAGAGGATTTCCCCCCATTGTTAAGTATTTTATACCCACAGTAATAAAAGTGTGCCATTTCTGGCTCCCTGTAAATGTGCCAAGTCACCAACTTACTGACAAGTGTGACAGACACCTTCATTGCTCTAGTTAGTATCATTCCTATGTGAGATGAAAAGCCATTCCTAACTCTCTTCTTCACCCCACTGATTGCAGAAGGATATGAAAAGGCTGTCAGCAGCACATGCCAGTGCTAAAATACCTCAAGGTAAAGACACTAATGAGATTTGGAAGTTTAAAATTATCTTTGCCTCATTCAGAGTAGAGGTTTGCTGAAAGTTTTGCTACCACTTCTACCAGGACTGTTCCCTCCCCATATAGGCTAGTGTGGGTATCAAACCTGTATTTTTATTGTTCTTACAGAAATTCAAATCACAAAGGGACTGGGTAACAGAGGTAGAGGTATTCCTTTTCTTCTGACTGATATGTGAACTGAATTGTAACAGAATCATAAAATGAAATAAATGATTTAAAACTACTTGCAATGTTTTATGCTGCATTAAACAGTCATATCAATCCTTTTTGAGATGACAGAAAGAGACAAGGTCAAGGCTTGGGTGGCACAAGGATGGTGGAGGAGAGAAAAACACATAAATATATACTGTTGGTTTGATCCAAAGAGTTTTTTGAGGTAGCAAACAAACTGAAATGTTTCTTTGTATTTTTCTTCTGTGTTTTTCTTCCAGAACACAGGTGGAAATTGATAACCATATAGATACAATGTACAGTAATTTTATTTTTTTTTTTAAGTGGAAAGTCTAGAATTTTTTTATGAAAATCAGAAACGTCTTTAATGCTGGATATTTTTCCAAGGCAAAATTTTTTGAGAGGAAAATTTGTTGATTAACATTTTTTGTTTCTGTCTAGTACTTCCCGATGAACACTTTTGTACTTCTTTCAGCTTTTTTTGTCATCTGAACCCAGAAACAAGCTCCTAGCTGAGGAACCACAGTCCACCTCAGTGGTAGGTTGCAGTGTTTTCTGCATTCAGTGTACTCCTGTTGGAGTCTGCCTCTGCTTTTATGTTTGCCAAGCGTGTGCTCTGCTCCCAGCCATGGGGTACTTTTGTCTGCAGACAGCCAAATATTGTGGTGCAGAGCCACATACCTCCAGAGATTCCAGAACAGGAAAAGAGTGCACTAAGATGGTGCATGCCAAGCAGTGGGGTCCAATTATACAAGAGCCCTCTCTCTGAGAGCTGGGTGATATATCTTGGTTTAGGGAGCCTAGACACAGACTATGAATAATAGAACATATTCACAAAGATAATTTTTAAAGAGAGATTTCTCCACATTCCATGTATTTCAGTCTTTTCATGCAACACATTCCTACCATGGGCAGGTCTCAGCAAT
Organism: Cettia cetti; assembly: GCA_013401135.1. NCBI lineage: Eukaryota > Metazoa > Chordata > Aves > Passeriformes > Sylviidae > Cettia > Cettia cetti. The sequence continues at coordinate 14,987 of VZUI01091880.1, read as the reverse complement.
GCTCTCTTTCCTTCACTGTCTGCTCCACAGGAAACTTTCTCACCAGTTTAACTGGACATTGCCTGTGTAGAGTGTTGCTTTGATGGAAGGCAATATACAAGCAGCATTACTTGAAAGAAATAAAGGCAAATAAACCACTCACAGCAGCAATGAAGGAACCTTTTACTAAAATCTGAAGAAAGCTCTGGCAAAGGCATATCTTTGCCGTAATGGCACACTCTATTTCACAAAGACAGCAAAGAAACAAATCTGACAAGCTAAATATTTCTCTGGTATCTTTAGTGGCTCCAAGGCTGATGGCACATTTTGATTTCAGATCCCTAGAATGCATGTGGACTTGCTGCCAATTGACTTTGGAATGATAAAAGGAGAAGAATCATGCAGTTTATGTGCTTGCAATTAATTGAATATCAGACCTGCTAGGACAAAAATCAGAAGCATTAGTCTAGGACACACTAATATGTTAAATTTAAGAGTCAAACCCAAAGACTATTTTTGAAACTTTCAACCTTCAGATGTGGCCTTCAAACTTTCCCAGTGGTAGATGGACATTGCTCCCATTGAATTGAGTTGAAATATTCTTGTTGTATACTCCAGTTCTGAAAAAATTGCAGCCCCAGAGCTACTTTTGTAATAAGTATAGACAAATTTAAAGTAATTTTTAAAAATCAACCCCTTTTAATATAATAGGAAAGGATGACTCATCTGGAAACAACCTAGAGAATCTCCAGTAGATAAATAACCCTACAGGACTTCCTTTAAAATTTCATAAGCAAGACTGCCATAGCTTTTATTTAATTAGATCCTACCATACTCTTTTATACCACCATATACAACTACAAGAACCTCCAGACTCCTGGTAAGAACAATTTAATTTCCTCATATAAAAACTGCTTTTCCCATATTTCCTTTGAAAGTTTAAGAAACACAGACACCATTAATGCTTAAAGAAGGCTATCAGCACTCTTAGAAAGGGATTCACACAAATTTAGTGCTAGGTACAGTCGTAAGGGTCTCCAAATCATACAGGTTTTCCTTCCTTATGTGACAGACACCCTGCAGCAGCTAATATTAATGGGAAAGAAGGATTAAAATCGAATTTTTTCTTCTTTGCTGTGAAATCCATTTAATGTAACACCCATTGAATTTACAAGTATTCTAATATTGCATAATGAAGAATCCTCATAGTTTCAACTCCACTTGTTAAATTAGTGTTCTGTTCATAGGACTGATGGGTGCAAAAAAGAAAGGAATAAAACCAATTATTAATAAATGACTCTCAGTATTTGGTCTAGTGGAATCTATTTGGATGATTATTTTGAAACTGCCAAATTTGATTTTTTCATCTGAAGTGATTAAAGGACCGTTTTATAAACTCAGTAATCAGAACAAAAATAAAAATACTAAACTAGAAACATCCAGAAAACTACAGTATTTTCTTATTGATTTGTAAAACACTGTTACCTGGTGGATTCAGCCAAGTTCAAGTTCATAGTGTATGCTGTTCCAAAGCAAGAACACCAGCTCAAGCTAGTCTGGTCTTAGTAGAAAAGATGGTTGAAGATAGCTCCTGCAAATCAAGCACAGAATTTTGACCACATGTGTCAATCACAGCAGATTACCATTGTGACAAATGCATCACAGGATTTATGAGTTTGGATTCAAGGGTCTTCACAGAATACTTGGTTTCCATTTTTGCTTTAATGAGCCTCTTTGGTATTGAGACTTCCTCCCCCTGTCCCTTCCTGTGCTCTTCAGGCTCAAAGTATTTCTTTGCTTTTTTTTTTCTCATGTGTTTTCCTGCTTCTGCCTCCTACAGTGTAACAGACTCTTACACATCTTTCAAGAGTGAGAGGCTTTCACACATCAGTGAAACAGAAGGTTTCTCTTTGGATGCTGTTTTCAAACATGACTCTTTAGCTTAAATATAACAACTTCCTCAAGTATAAATGCATTAATAGCAAATTCCTCAACAGAAACCTGAAGACATGAATGCAGCAGCTGACAGACTTAAAGGGTTTAAAACCAGCTCCCAGTAAGTTCCAGTAAGTTGCATACACACACACACACACACACACACACACACACACAGAGACACTAGTAATAATAACAGTAATAACAGCAACAACAGTAAAAGCAGCTTGGGCTGGCTTGGCTACAATTTTCTCATTTAGGATTTAGAACTCAGTCACTGAATGAACGATGTAGATGTAAAAAGGGAAATGTCAGAGGAAGGATCTTGACAGGACTTACAGCCATGCTTACAGGTTGCGTATTCATGAAACATCAGGGGATTTAAATTTTTGTGAAATTATTTGTGAGGCTGAGACCTTATTATAAAAGTTTGCAATTACAATATATTTATAGATGTTAAAAGTCAGAGTTTAGCAATTTGATATACTACTCCTGTTAGTAATAAACAATTATGATTGGTTTTGCAAAGCTACTTAAGTGTTAATGGGACTTTAAATCTTTGGGTAAACATCGAAATACAACATGCTATTCCTCGTTGAATTCAAGCTGGTTTTAAATCTCCAGTCTGCTGGTGGGATTATTCCAGGGAGAAATTGCAGGCCATCTTTCTTTTGTGAAAAATTAAGCTCAAAATGCTCCACTTTCAGAGAATCACTGTAGAAAACTCCCTCACTGATTAACCATTCACATTATTAGATCCTACTGTATGAAAGCTTTTAAGAACAGACTGGTTTTCTATGGAACTTCAATATACGCTGGAAGCAGATTGTATGGTTATATCATTTCTTATATAAGGAAGTTTTTTTGTATAAGAATTTATAAAGGGACAAAAGAAATGCAGATGTGACTTTCTTAATGGGGGTTTTCTTATTTTGTCAATAGTATAAATATGTCCTAATTGGGCCGGTGATTTGCAGCCCAGTGCTGCAAAAGTGGAATGTGAGCAAACCAGCTTTACTGCTTGAAGGGGTGTGCCCATCTTTCTGTAGATAATTTATATAATTTTTGTGTGAAGTGTGGTCAGCAAACTAGTGAAAATGTTAAGTACCTGTTTGGTATTTGCAGAAGCCAAGTATGGGCTATCAATAGTAGTTGACATTATGCAGCAGAGCTACCCATATTGCTGCATGCTTAATGCCACACTCTAGATGTGAATGGACTTGCCTGCATTAGCAGCAATTATCTTTGCACACTTCTTACCAGTGGAGAAGATCTCAGGAAACTGAAAAGGGAAAAAGAGGGAGCCTATCCTCTTTCAATACAATCTCAAAAGCTGGGAAAAAAACCACCAGAACAAGTAAATAAAAGCTTTTTGAAGCATCTGCGATGTAATAAAGGGGGGAAAAATAGTTATTGTGAATGCTTCAAGACAAATTGAGGCTCAAGAAGATGCTGTCGTTTTGGCAAAGTAGCTGTCCTCTTTGAAAGCTGAGAAGGTTTTCAATATGTGACACACCTGAATTTAGTAAGGCTTTTGACATAACCTGCATGACAGTACTGGAAAGGAATTGATCAGGTTTTATCTAGATGCAACACGTGTTTAGGGGTAGTTGAACAACTCTGCTTATTAAACAGAAAGCTATGTGCCTCTTCCAAAGTGTCAGGAAATTTCTCTTGGGATTCCACAAGGGATGTATTCTGTTTTGGTACAGTTCTTTTCTTAGTCTGAGTAATATTTCTAAATGAAATCAGACTGCAGTGGGGGAGGAAATATAATGTTCCTTTTGGAGAATTGAGTCTGACTTTAAAACTGTCTTTATAAATTAAAGATTTTTTTTCAAACCAACAAGCCAAAAAGACAAAATTCTTCATGTAGGAAATAGAAACATGTAGAAATACCTATCAGGGAAGTATGGCATGGCAGCACAACTTCACAAAAGATCATGGCTGTGTTATTAAAGCACCAAATGGGGATAATTAAGAAATATGGAACTGTCACAGAAGAAACCAGATAATGTTCTCGTATATATTAATGGTCAGTGTCACATGGAAGATAGAAGGCATTATTTTATGTTGCAGAAGGAGGCATTATTTTATGTTGCAGCTGGAGGTATAGTCTGATGTCTAGTTCTGAATATGTACTTCAAGCAAGAGGCAGCTGAACCAAACACACTCTGGGAGAGAGACACATGCATTACATAAGGTTTAATAATTTCAAGGAAAAACAGAAGGAGCTGGATTAGTTTAGTTAAAAAAGAAAAGGGATCAGACCATCAGGTAAGTCATCAATCATCAGACATTAAAAAAAAGTGTATGGGGGTTTTTTTTTAGTTTTTTCATTTTGTATACCAGAAAATGTCTTAATTTCCAGTAGAGACATATTTTCTGTCTCTTCTGCAGGGCAAGGAAAGGCCTGCACCAAAATAAGAACTGTGGCATCACCTGACCTGGATGTTTTCTTAAGTTTAAACCACTGATCAGGAACAGAACATATTTACTTAATTTTTCATGAGTGAAATGGACTAGCTGACTTTTCACAGTTCATTGCAATTATAGTTTACAATTAAATATTTCAAACTTAGAAATTTTATCCCTGACACATCTTTTTCTTCCCCCCCCCCCCCCCCCTCTTCAGCCTTATTTCCTAGGGAAATGGGGTTCATGAGATTGTTCTTCCTGTTTGACCATCTACCTGTCTTCGATAGCATCCATTCTCAAGGACTTCTTGAACTCTGTTGACCACTTCAAAATAACTTAGAAAATGGAGAAGAAATCAGTACCTGAACAGAAGATAGAAATGAGAGCCAGGCAGAACTCAGCTGCTGGTTGCTCCACAGAACAATATCGTGGCTAACCAGTTTTTCTGTTTGCTACTCAACCAGTTCGCATGCATGTGGTCCCTGGGCAGCTCTAGCACGGACCTCTTGGCCTGGTGGTGGCATCTCAGAGGACAGGGAGATAGAAAAGAACAAGAGGAGCTGGGCCACTGTAGGCAGAAGGATGAAACTGCAGCAAGTCATGTCCAAGCAGCAAAAGTTTTAAGGTTTCACAGCATTCTACCCACCCAAAAGCCACAAAATTTTCTGATATGGCCCAAGAGGCTGGTGATGGGCTTCCTGCCTGTTAGAGAGGCAGATGCTCAGGGCAATGAACAGTGCCACAGGCTGGCATGGAAAGGCTGAAACCCTGCAGTTCAGAAAGTGGTAAAGATCTCCACTCTCTGGCCCACTTTAGCAAAGAGTCAGGTCAGCTGGCAAGAAATGTATTTATTTGTGATTACAAAGTAGGATCTTTACAGAAAATTACTAATACTTTTCCTCAGAATTCAAACACACTAGCAGAGCTGGATTCCTGATTTTGTGATAATTATGAGAATATTGAATCTCTGCTACAGGAGACCACACAGCTAAACTGAACAATAGAGTGGTACAGGAAAACGACTGCATGCATAGAAAGAGGCCAATTATTATAGCAGAAAATTGTTTAGAGAAGCACTGTCTCAGCAGCTTAAACAATCACTTGGGAACAACTAGCTTTGCTCTATGTGAGATGTAATTCTTCTCAGTCCAAAATGACACAGACATTGATTTGAAAAGCAATTACAGCTGGAATCGACAGTTTGCTTGAATCTGGGGAAAAAAAATTATAGCATAAGACAAATCAGTAATTGTAATTCTAGTCCTGAACACAAGGAATAAAAAAAAAGAAAGGCAAATAATTGTGACAGAAAAAACCCCCAAAACAGCATTTAACTATATTCTTGAGACTGTTGAAATTGCATAACCAGAAAAGTCTGGATTTGGGAAGAGAGCATATCCAGTTTCTTGAAAAAAAAAAACATAAAAAAAGCTGAAAAATATTAAAATCTTTTCAGAAAGCCTGGAAAAACTAGTCACTTGAAACTTGGCTAAATCAGTTCTGAAATAGACACTAGGAAGGGACACAAAGAAAGAGTGTCAAGAGTAATATAGTATAAGAGAAATACAGGAAAGGTAGGAAGGAGTTTGTAAACAGACAAAGAAAGGGATAAAAAATTGCAAAATAATTTAATATGGGAGACATAGATAGCCTGAGGAGAGTAGGTGAATCCCAGGAAACAGTTGAGAATAACAGATGCAGTTAGAGAGGATGAGGGCATAGAAAAAAAAGAAAATAAATTATTTTAAGCACAAATTTTTGCCTCACATTTCATGGAGAAATGTCTTCCATTAACTCCATTTCTTAGGAATGAGATCAAATTCTTATTACAGTTTGAGGCATCAACTGAAAAGATGCCAAAACTAACCTAATCTAGAAAAGAACATCACCACACCTTATTCCATTTGAATCTTCTGTATTATTTTATTTGAATCAAATTAATACATGTCATTTGTACATGGGTCTTCTTGGAAACTAATATAATCTGTGAAATTTTACAAACTGAAATCTTTATATTCCTTCCCATATCTTGTAAATAATTCATTTACTGTTTTGCGTGCTCTAAGTACAGTGGAATACGTTGCCAATGTTCCTCAGAAAAACAAATTCCCTGAGATGCACTTTGGAGAAAAAGTTGTACTGTGTGGAATTTTATTGTTTTTCATCTTCAATGGTTTGTCTACATAACTTGGTGAGGAGAATTTTTTTAAGAGAAATACAAAGTTTTCAACATACTATTTAAGTAATAATAATCTTTCATTCTGCAAAATATCAAATTCTAATCTAAAAAACAAACCATGGACCACAATTAAATATTTCTGTTGCACTTGATATTTTCTTATTAATACAAAATAGCTGAAACATATTTAAACACACAATTCTGCAAACATAAAAAGTTACATGGGTGTTTAACATGACTATCAGCTCATAGAACTCCTTCACAGACAAATTAAATTAATGAAAGTACTCAAATTTATCTTAATTCACTTTGAAATATGTCTTACTAACAGGTGTTAAATATATATTCTTTTTTAACCCTTCCATTCCCATGATAGGGCTAAAAGCTGGATTATGCATTTCCTGATTGAGGACTCTTATGCATAAACTTGAGTACTAAATATGCTGGGGCCTGGATGTTCTGGAGGAAATTTAGCCACACAAAGTTGCTATCAAAGGCAGTATGAGTATAAAAGCATGAAAGAACAACAACAACAACAACAGCAACAACAAAAACAAAAACAAACAAAAAACAAAAAGCAAAAAAAACAAAACAAAAAACCAAAAACAAACAAACAAACAAACAAACCAGAAACCCAAACAAACAGATTAAAGCCTGGAAAGAAGATTGCCCAACAAAGTACCAATATATTTTAAAGTGTGCAATTCATAATAGCTTTGTTTTCAGAAATTCAGAAAGACGTCAGAGTTCCCAAATTTCTTTTCTTTTTTTTTTTTTTTTTTTTGTGATAGTCTGTGTGCTTGAGACTAGACCCCTTTACTAGCTGTTATTTCTATGATTCTCAAGGAATTAAATCGATGTAATTATATTATCATAATTTTGACAGTTTTCCTTTACCAGAGGCCCTCCATGAAGGACTTCCTACATTAGAAAATATATATGAATTGTATTACTTGAAACAGATTCTTGCATTAAATTTCTAATTAAAAAGTCCTAAATCACTTTATTAAGCTGGTGTTTCTAACTGGAAGGTAAAAATAGGACCAAAATTAGATTTAGCAGAAAACTAACTATAATGGCAAGAAAATGCTTTACATGACAGCAGTGATAAATTTCCTTCAAAAAAAGGAAAAAAAGGATCTTTATAGATAGATCTTATATCACTATGCATCAAAGTGTTCTTTTGGTTTTGTGTCCAAAAATGCATTATCACAGTGGAATGAAAATATTTCAGTTTTTTCTTACCAACCTAAATTGTTAAAGAAAATTGTTTTTGACTAAATTAAACATGTTTTGAAACTCAAAAGCAGAAGTTTCCGTTTCAAACTTCTGTTTACAGTATGAATAGTAATCTAGGCAAATTTAGCCTTAAAATATGAAATGAAAAATCATATTTCAATTTTAAAACATAGGAACAAATAGTTCCAATCTAGTTAAATACAAACTTTTCGTTATTTACATCTGTTTGACTTAAAATACACTTTCAGGGGAAAAAATAATTGAAATTTAAAAAAAAAAATCACATAGAATTCCCATTGTGGTAATGAAAACTTATACCAGACAAGCTTTTAAGTGTTCGTGAAGCTCTTCAAGGGCTTCCAGATGATGATTAAGGATTGACATACTTGGATATTTTCTCAAGTCCATGCCTTTTTTCTGCGCAAAAGTCGCTACTTATTTTAAAACAACTGGAGTATAATTTCACTGAGCAAACCTCATGCAAATATTTGCATGCAATGTTTTCAAACAAATAGAGTGCTACAGCTATAATTAAATTCAATGCAGAGTAAATTGGAGATAAAAATCAATAAGTGACTCTGAAATCTCATCACTTATTGATTCATGAGTCGTTTATCTCCTTCTGCAATCCACATCATAAGCAATTATCAGTTAATGAAATCACACAGATGCAAATCAGAAATAGGAAAAATTATTAACTGTGCCCCAAATCTCCACAAATTAACTTAGTCAGAAAAATGTTATCTTGTTATGACTAGCTCTGGTTAGGAATTGTTTGATTAGCTGTTTGGTGGGCTTTTTCCTAAACAAAAACAAAAACAAAACCCAAAAAAACAAAAAAAAAACAAAAACAAAAGCAAAAACAAAAACAAAAAACCTAACTTGTTCAACCCAAGTTTCCTCCCTCTACCCAATCGGTGATTTTCTGGCCAGTGCAGTAGAACTGTTCAACTCACAGAATGCATTCAGGCAGAGCTGCTGGATGGAGCCGCTCTGTTACCTCTGGGAGTGCCCGTCAGGGTGGAGCATGGCAGGTCAGCAGGCTGCAACCCGAACCTCCCTTTGCTGTCTTTGAGTGGAATAGCAGCATTTCCTGAGGGCTTGAACCTGGTTAGGAGCTAGGGGTGGGTGTTGCAGGAGACAGTCCTTGGCAGCCCTGGTGGCCGCAGGACCCAAGCCGATTTGTGTCAGGGCTCGTTCCTGATGGAGAAATGCAGCTGCTTGCTGCTCTTTGAAGTTTGCTCATCGAGTGCGAGCCACAGGGCTAAGTTTCTTGCTGTAAGAGACAGAACTGAAAGAGACTGGATGATAGGTGATAAAATGTCATCTGAAATTCAGTGTAAATAAATATAAAATGATGCTCATGACAAAAATCAGAGGGACTGCATAAATGCAGTGTGTCTGGGGAAAAAAAAAATAAAAAAAAAAAAAAAGAAAGAAACCATTTTATTCCTGGGAGGATTGTAATGATTTTTCCATTTCTAGATATGCGATGTGGCCCTGAGACCATTAGTAGAAAGTAAAGATATTTGTGGTGCCAGCCAGAATTCCTGACATTCAGTGAGAGGTGGATGCTTTTTGCTGCTCTCATGGTGGGTTGCAGACTCCTCACATAGTACCTCATTTCCATGGCTCTTAAGGCTAGGTCTAACCTGAGAGATAGCTGAGTGTTCATCCAGTGCTTGTTGCCCTTCGTGGTCAGGATAGCAGCTTCTGTGGGCTCAGCACTATTCTCAGCACAGCATCCAAAGCCATTCGTTGTGATTTAACCCCAGCCAGTCACCAAGTACCACACAGCCACACACTCATCCATGCTCTCACTGGAGGAATTGGAGAGTGAATGGGGAGATTAAAAAAAAACTTGTATATTGGTGTAAAGACAGTTTAATAGGGAAAACAAAAGCCCTGCACACAAAACAAAACAAAACAAAACAAAACAAAACAAAACAAAACAAAACAAAACAAAACAAAACAAAACACAAGCGATTCTTTCACTGCTTCCCACACGGGCAGGCAGGTGTTTAGCCATCCCAGGAGAGCAGGGCCCTGTCACACGGTGTGGTGACTTGGAAAGACAAATGCCATCACTCCAAATATCGATCTTCTTCCCCCCACTTTATATCCTGAGCATGATGTCATTCAGTCTGGAATATCCCTTTGGTCAGTTTGGGTCAGCTGTGTCTCATCCCAACCTCCTGTGCACCCCCAAACCCCTCACCAGTGGGGCTGTAGGAAAAGCAGAAAACACCTTAGCAATAGAAAAAAAACATCTCTGTATCATCAACATTGTGTTCAGCACAGATCTGAAGAACAGCCCCATAGTAGCCACTGGTAAGAGAATTAGCTCACCCCAAACCAAAACCATCACATGTGTATTTATATAGGTGTATATTGTATGTATAATATATAAGTACTATATAACATACAAGGTATTCCAGTTAGGGTCAATATTCCTTAGCTAGTTATGGCTGTATTTCAAAACTTGTGTCTTTTGCAGACAGAATCACACTAAGACAAGCAATCAACTGCATGTTTGAAAATAATTATTTTAGTCATATTATTTACACATATTTTCAAGGCTTTGGGGCATATAATATTGAGTTGTTACTGCAAGTACAAAAAAACCCCAGGAAACCTTCAACATGATGAAACTTTCAGATGTTTTTAAGCTTGGAAAACATTTTTCATGTGTCATTGCATGCCTTCTGAACCAGAAAGAGGAAATTTAACCCTAACACTTAAAACATAGCCCTGGGATATTCCAAGTGTATGCATGACAAGAAGAGCAAAGAAATAAAACTTGCAGAAATCTGGATCTTCATTCTACATCAGTATTCTGTCTAAGCATATACAGATTGTGGGTCCTTTCTTCTTTCACATTCAAATCCCACATGGCTACTTTTTTTTTGAAAATGCAAATCAAAACACACCATGTAACTAATCAGTTTTAACTACTGCCTGTTATACGATAGCAAGAATTATTATTAGTAGTACAGTTTAAGAGACATTAGTCTAAATTGTAATCCTTTTGAGAATCACAGCTTGAAAATTAAAATTTGAATTATGGTAGCGTAAGACACATGAAGATAGTAACATAGATTTAACTTGCATCAAAAGCTAATTTTGTACTTTACTGGAAAATATATTGTGGTGAAGAAAATGAGTGAGGAAAAGAGAAGATTTAAGTGGGAGACAGAAACTGGAGGGCTTATGTTTACAATGACCCTGAAGTATAAACAGAGCTGGACTAGTTTAACGACACAAGGTTAGCTCTGCAAACACCACCACAGAGGTAACACTGCTGAAAAATAGACACATCTTATATAATTACCTACTGTGTACATCCAGCCTAACACACATTCCTCAGGCATTGCCTTCCCAGCTGTTTGCAGCACAGGGCAGCAGCAGCATACAGAAAAGGGAGCCTTTAGGGCACTCAGTATAGAAATGCTAATGAAAATGCATCCACGCTTTAAACATTTGCAAATGCTTTTAGAGACTGGAGCATAGCATTCCAAGGCCATCTACACTAGGAAGGTCCCAGCTGCTGCCAATGTAAATGTCTGCTTCTGTAGCATTTTATGACACTGTTCCCTGAACTGGGCATTGTGTTTATAGAAGACATAGGAGAGGGTGCCATAGGTACCAAAGCATGAACAAAGCACATCCTCATGATGGAGAAATACAGCTCTCATTTACAGAGATTTTGTCTCTGTATGACCTTTTTGCAGATTAAATGCTTGTATATGCCAGCTTTCAACAACAAAAAAATCCAGTTGATAAACAGAGGGTCTATTTTGTGCCTGAGAGCAAAATGAAGGTGTTAGTGTATATCCACAGGACAACTTCATGGGCTTTTCAGTGACAGCTTGCTACAGATAAATGAAGGAAAATGGCAAATTATGTAGATGAGCTTCAGTATCAGCTCCAGGATAAACCTTGTTAATCTATCCTGGCTATGGCATCTTTAGCCCTAAGTCAAGGCAATAATGTAAATAGTACTTGAGAGGATTCAACACATCACCCAGGGTGCAGACAAGCAACGAGTGAAATTGTTACATTTGTGTTAATCTGGAGTAACTCCAGTGGAACTGACAGAAAATCAGCCAAATATTTAATGCCTTATGCATCTAAATTAGGCCAGGTACTATGTGTGATTGCATTTCTTCATGCGGTATTTCAGAAAAAGGAGATTACTATTATCATCTCTGATTCAAGACAAAGAGACTACGTGTCCAGAACAAAAAAACAAATATGAGGAATCAATGAGGTTTTTGTTCAACTATTACTTTCTTTTCTTTTTTCTTTTTTTTCCTCTTCCTTTAAATCTGAGAAATTATTCTTTATTCACACTTAAAAAGAGGAGGCTTCTCTCAGGTTATGAATACTCTGCTGCTATTGACAAGCACTTTACTGTCAACTGTGACAAAAGTACTACCACATCTTTGAGAGGTGTACTCTGATCCAGTTTGAAATAAGTCCTTGAAACATTTACTCATTTTGCTAGGCATGGAATGCTATTGTCACTAACAGGCCTCAGGGGACTACAAAACATGTCATTTTTACAGTATTGAAACTGTCTGACCTGGCTATGTGCTGAAGTGACAGATTCAAACATTTCTAAAACCCCTAAAACCCTCATTCTTAAAGAACAGAAACACTCCCCCTTCCTCCTACTACCCCACACACAGTAACTTTTGGTTTTTTAAATTTTAAAGCTGGAATTTCATAAATTAGGATATAAGAGGAAGTAAATCAAGCTCTTCTCTCCCCCCCCCCCCCCCCCCCCCCCCCCATTCTACTTTGGCATTATAAAATAAATAGTAAAAAATCTGGAATATGATAGTTCTTTGCACACTCACATGTGAAATACTTGCATAGTTTTTGAGCTCACAACAATAATATCTAATTAAGTCCTCCTTGACTTTAACAATATTAATAAAAATTTATTAGACATCTATAACTGTCCATCATACAAATTTGGTCAGGCAGATTGCTGATCTGCCTCTGTTACTACTCCATCTTTTAGACTGACTGGTAAGGATTTCACAATATTTGGTTTCCAAGGCAAAAGATATCTCTGAATAAGGAAGCAGCTACCCTTCTCCTAGGTTCCATTTTCCTTTTCCACACACTCTGAGCCAACAGCTTCTTCAGAAAGAGAGGTGTTAGATTTAACTGACAATCCATCAGGGACAGCAGTATATTTCTTGTGCAAGTCAGCAGTTTTCACTCAGAGTTTCTGACACATTTTGCATCCTTTTCTGTATGCATCAGTATCTAATGTAAGTTCACTTTTCCCATCCACATGCTTCAATTTGTGACATATGTAAATTTTTCTGTTTCTTTATGCCCTTATTGCATATCTTTTATTTTAAAAAAACCCTTTCTGAACATACATTTGATTACAGAATCCCATAAATAATTTGAAGGATGTTGCACACTTATTAATTCTAAGAAATATTTACACTACATTATGTTCCAATGTTGATAAATATGATTCTAGAATAATACTCTGAAATGAACACTTTAGAATGGAGAGTCAATTGATGCATGAAGTAGGATCCCTATTATCTAATGTTGGTAAAACTTAATCCAGGCTACCCATCCAGCTTTCTCTCTAAACACCCATCACTTTTTATTGACTGAAGAAGCAGCCTAAAAAAATCACATTAGATAAAGCTATTTCTTGGATTGCAAGATTAAAGGAGGATGAATTGCACTAAAAGGGACTTGCATGTATAACATTAGTCACAAAACAGAGACCCACGGGAATACTCTGGTGTCATTGTTAATTGCACAAACAAGGTTTCTCAGCAGAGTCCATTGGGCTGAATCCTCAACAAGCCTGTGTGTGTCAATGAAACTCTGATGATTTGCCTTGCATGTGTTGCAGTTAAATCTGACTCATCAAAAGACTTAGACCTGTGTCTGAGCTTAGTTTTGAACGTTGCCTAGGATAAGATGCTGGAGTCTCCGAGGTCAGGTGTACATTTAGGTACTGCTTTGAACTGGAGCCATAGGCAGGCTTACATACTATGAAACAGTTTGTCTCTGCTTGATGCAGTGTCTTAAAATTGAAAATCAACAAGACAAGCAGGTTCAGTGATCAAATAATTGATCAAAAAGTTTTACAGTTTGAAATAAGTAAGTATGCCATAACTCCTAAAAGAAAAAGCAAGGACTATCTCCAGATAAAGAGTTGAGATTTTTTACTCTTCCTGAAAAAAAACCAACAAAAACCCACCACCAAAAAAAAAACCAAAAAAACAAGCCCAAACACAAAAACTCAAATAAACCCTAGTGAAATGGCTGAAATTGTGTTAACTGAGGATGAGGCCATCAACATACCACAGGTAAGGAGACATGAAAATCAATCCCAGTAGAAATCTGGAGATGGACCACAGTGAATGGCCTATAGATACCAGCAATTTAAAGGACTTTACAGGCATGTCAAAAGCATTCAAGAGGAAAAACTGAAGAGGTAGGGGGGGAATCGCTGACTGTTTCAAATTCATTGCCTGGCAAGTTGTTGTGTGCTGAGGCATTTCTCTCATTTACAGTTTATGACAGTGCATTGAGAAAAGAAATGGAGTTAAACATTGGAGTGTGCTTCAAATACATGACTAACTGCTTAGATCAGCTCTAGGCTCAGTGTCTTCAGATGGAGTGAGGGCAGAATCTGCCCTTTTGTCAATATGTATTTTAATTTTTCAAAGGAGAAGGTGAATATTATTATTTCAAAGGCTAACACTTACAAAAATATTTACAAACGTGTTCATAACCCATCACGTAAAACTGCAAACAGCCGGAAACTGGCAACCTGCCACTCTGATGATTAATACAAAAATCAAATTAATAGCTGTCCCAAAGCATCCAGCAATTATCTTTTTATTTTCCTCTATTAATGGATTTTTTTATCCCTTTTATGTTTTTTGTGGTTGGGCAGCTTTAGATTCATTCAGCTATTCAGAATCCTTCCATCTCTAACTCCTCAAAAACCTTGAAAAATTAAAGTAAACCAAATAAGGGAGTACACATAGATTTTTTTTTATTGAAAATAGTGAGTTTTGGATTTTTTTTTAGAATTGTCTTCCCTTAGCAGTATGTAAAAACAGAAAATATAAAATGACATGTTTACAATTAAAAAATGTGGACAGTCTTCTCTTCTCTTCTCTTCTCTTCTCTTCTCTTCTCTTCTCTTCTCTTCTCTTCTCTTCTCTTCTCTTCTCTTCTC
>VZUI01091878.1:82764-208193 GCA_013401135.1 Cettia cetti | reverse complement strand
AGACAGCTCATCACCACACCACCACCCTCCAGTGGCTTCTGTCCTTAGGGCTGTGCCATGGCCTCGCTTCTCCTGGCTGTTCTCCTGGCCACTGCTCTCACCTGCCTCTCTGCCTGCATGGGGCCTCCAGCCAATATTAGACACCCAGGCCTTCCTTCAACTCAGGTTAAAGCTGGGCACTAAGCTCAGCTGGGTAAAAGTACCAAGTTCACTACCTCCAGTCCTCAGTTGACCCTTAAGTTATGCCAACCCCACCTCAAATACCACACCTAATTCCCAAAAGCACCAGGCTGATGCCAAGTCGCTGAAGCTGTTACTCTCCTAAATGCTCCAATGGCAGAGGCACAGCCACTCTTTATGTTCCCCCTTCCAGGGAACTGAAGCTGGGTTTGGGGTGCTGCCTGAAAAACCGGAGTTTTTTTGCAGCATCAATGCTGCCAAAGGCCCCAGATATTCTCCTCACGCTAACAGTTCTGGTGCCTCCTGTACTGCTGACCAAGGGGCAGAAGCAGGAGGATCCTCATCACCCCACAACCTCAAAAATCACCTTTCCTGCAACTCACCAAATACCAGCTTATGTGGCATTTAAGTGGTGAGAGGGATGAGATCCCAAGCCCTGCTCGTGCACACTCAAACTGTGCAGAGCTGAGGAAGAGATGGTTGCACAAGCAACTGCAGGTGCCCAACTCACAAGTTACAGCTACGGCTTTCCACAACAGCAGCCCAACTCTACTCTGCCTGAGATGGTACTCTTAAGTAGCCTGAACACAACCTCAAGGCAATGGGGACAGTTTAAAATGACCAGAGAGTTGTGAAGGGGTTTTTTTGAAGGATAAGAGAACATGATTTATCTTTTGCATAGGATAAAGTTCAGTATGGGATTCAGCATGTAGCATGATGTCAAGTCTCAGGCAAGCCAAAAGGTGTTAACATTGTGTGCCCTTTAAATGAGGCAATTAGTCAGTAAAACGAGATGTGCTTACGTTGGAACTATGTAAATACATTCATTTTATTAATACAAGGCAAAAATCTAAAAAAGAGATATTGCTGGGCAATTAAGTCACCAAGCATTGGTTCTATTTAAAATTCAAGAGAAGGGATATTAAACATACTCAAATTTTAACGAAAACATTTGCATCAGGTTTAATAATTCAGCACAAAATGTTATTTAAACATTTCTCTCTGGTTTTGAAAAAGGCAAACACAGGGCCATTGTACTGTGGTCTGGAAATGAGAAATCAGAACTGCTCAGGTGCAGTGGATTTCTTTACTCATTTTAGACAAGTCAGTGGCAAACAAACCAGGCCTGGCAATCAAAGCTATGCTGAAATCCCAGCAGTCAGCTTTTCCATGTGGTAGAAGCTTTTGAAAGTCCCATCAGTCATTTTTTTGCACCATCAAGTATCACTTGAAGCTCAAGTTGATTTCAGTGGCATGTAAGCTCCTACATACCTTCATTGTAGGAAAAGGCTATAGATGGGATTTCAATAAGAAATTCTCATATCTTGGAGTTTACTTTGAAAATAGAACTTAAGATCCCGCATTTTGCATGTTTTGGGGCTTTTTTATATAGTTGTATCAGCTGCTTGATTTGTTTAAATAAGCAAAGGATGTAACAGGTGAAAATAGTGTGGATTTAAAAGATACTTTATGGTTTAAATAGTTTAAAGTGTTATTAGTAACCAAGGAAATTCAACTATCCAGATCTGAGCTGCCAATATTCACAATTCCCTTTGTGCACATCACATCACAGCACAGGAAAGCTGTTCATAATCTAATGGCAATATAATTACTCTTACCCAGCATGCAGTACATGAAAAGCATAAGGATTAATACAACCCATTCATGCCTCCTATAAAAGAGTTTCTCACCAATGAAAACAAGGTACAAGAAAGCACAGACCATTTTCTAAAGTCAGTCATAGAGTATCTGAGGGACAGAGCAAGTGCAAAAAGTTTTAAGGACCTGTTGATAGGAGATAAACTTTTATTTACAAAAGTCCCACATGAAAGCTCTCATTCTGCTGGTCAATAAAGAAGGACAAAGTTTGAAAAGTCAAAAATTAACAACAAACGCAACTCAGGCTCTTGTACCCATGGATTTTTACAGGCATACTTGTCAAGCTCTTGCAACATCTTTAAGATGCCAGATTGCCTGGCTGCACCATGTCCACCTTCAAACTCCAGCCTTCAGGAACAGCTTCTAGAAGTCTATAGTTTCATTTTAATCAAAGATATCCTCCTGGACACCACTGGCCCTTTCAACTGAATCTCAAATGTGACTGGGGAGTGCAGACCATGTACACTGCAGGCCAGGGGACTACTTTCAGCCCAGCTTTCCCCCCCCCCCCCCCCCCCCCCCCCAACATGTACACACAAATCCTTACTGCACTGGAAGTTTATAGATTGCAGCAATTTTGCTGGTAAATGTGTGAACCACAAAATTGCCCTTCCCGGGAGAAAAGCACCAATGAACACAGAGCTGGAAGGGCTGGGTTTATGAAACACAAAGTAATGAAGTCAATCACAAAAACCAGATCCTGGAGAAAGTCCAGTTTGGCAGTGTAGCCAAAAACCAAACAAAGGGAAAGGAAACCACTGCATCCAGTGCAAGGCTTTGGAAGGGAACACAATCTGCTGCTCTTCAGTGCAGGGCACCTTAAGGAATCTTCTATCCCTCAATTTGTGCCATTTACTCACTGAGTCATCCTGGGAAAGGTCACTCACCCAATATGATGCACCAGGGTGACATACCTGAAGCAATGTGACATTTGCACAGAAATCAAGCCCAAGTCTCTGCTCACCACCCACCATATCAGAAACGGTCACATAATTCACCAGAAATGCAAACCCTGCTCTGCAGAGATCAAGCAAGGAAGAAACCAAGTTGACAGAATCCTGAGCTCCAGCAGGACATCAGGACTTGAAGGGAAAGAAGTTACAGCTTACAGATCTTCTACCTTCTTCACATTTGGCAGAAGCCCTCTCTTAAACAAACAAACAAACAAACAACTCTTTGAAGAGATGCTTATTCTTGTGGCAACACTCATCCAGGCACTGACAGGATTCAAACCAGACGCCGTTGAGGGAAGTCTGGAGTCATACCAGGTTTAGATCTCGCATGCCAAGAGAGGTCAAGACCTAGCCAAGCCCTGAGCAGACAATCCCAGGACATGGAGGAAGTGGTGTTGATGGCAGAATGCCTCTCCCTCCGACTCACTAGGCCAGGCCGCATGACGTTGCTCTGGTGAGGATTATGAAGCAGTTTTCATTGCTATCCACTAAAGCCCAAAAGTCCAGTGTATTTGTCCTCTGCAAAGATCCTCTGGAACCCTTGAAAGACATGCCTTCTAAAATATCTAAGCTGGCTCAATTCCATTTTAGTCTCTTACATTCTGGTCATCTCATGTCCTGAGTGAGGGTTTGAATTTCTCTGACCTAGTCTGAAAAGTGGTTTGGTTATGTGTTTGTGTACAATTTCTTTTCCAAAGATGGATGGAAATCTATTTGACTTTGGAAGTCTACTATTTTGTCAAGTGAATAAAATGGTTGGGGTCTGCTGACTCTGATTTCACTATGACTATTTCTCTGTTTAGAGACTTCTATTGGAAATAATATACAAACAGGTAGTAACTATTGAAGCATCAAAATGTACTGGATAAAACTTCACTGGCCATCCATTCCTTGCAATACTTCTTACAGAGAATCAGTTGGGCTGGAGGACTAAGAAAAAAGAGAAAAATAGAAATAACTTCTATATGATTTCTCTCCTGGGAACCAACTGCAAAATCTTTCCAGCTGGTCTACAGAATTATTCACCCTGACCTGATCCCTACAATATACCAAAAGATGTCATCACAAAATGTGTACCTTGTAATCAGGGTAAAACAGCAGTAAAGGCCTCATTTCAGAGGCAGAGAACTGAAAACATCAGCGGCTCCTTGAAGGTCTTCTCAAACCAACAGGACCAACACAATCTGAACTGAGTGGTCATCAGTTACTCAAAGCAGCACCTCAAACACTGCTAATTCCTCGAAAATTTGGTCTTCCTAAGGAGCAGACACTGGGATATTTACCCTGATGCAGGTTTAAGCTTGACACTTTCCTGTTTTCAATGTATTAAGCACACTCTGATAGACTTCCTCTACTGGTGGTACTTTGGGATGTGTGGTTACTCTCTGGGATCTTAAGAGGCTTTCTGCTGAAGCATTCAATCAGCAGGTACCATGTCCAGCAGCTGGTTTGCAAATCAAAAGCCCTGTAAGTAGCTCCATAACAAAGCTAGGAAAGCCCCTTGTGAAGGGGCAAGAGGAGGAGAGGAATAAGACAAATTCTTCTCCAGGATGCTTTCACAGGATCAAAATGAAAATATCTCAAGGGCTCTTACAGGATTTAAGAACACACATTTATTTCTCTTAGAGACTTAGAACTCAAAAAGCTGAATGTAAATGCAAATGAATGCATTTTATACAGCCCCAACATCTTTTCAGTCTTGTCTAACTGCACCCAGGTGCTGTTATAAGTGACTTTGGCTCATGTGTGCAGAGTAGGGAGAGGTGTAAGAGAGAGATAAAATGAGTCGTGCAGGAAGAAATATCTCTGCTGTGAGGAGGCCACACCTGTGCAAAAGAAACACTGGCACACCACTGCAGCCAGAGAAAGGAGCAGGAGATGGTGGTGGAGCCTAATTCTCACATTTAATCTAACAGCATGTCCTCAGCAGCAGGGAAACCATGGTACAGGTCCTTCTGCTGCCCAGGGGTGGAAAAGGACAGCTCTGAGGCAAACCACCTCCCCCCCCACCCCCCGCAACAAGTACCTGCTTAAAAAAAATCATCAAAAGGATCACATTCTCCTGGTTCACTATCAGCAACCATGATCAATTATATGAAAACCCAATCCCACACACACCAATAAAGTGACAGCAGGGAACGGAGTAAACTTGCTCTTGAAGTGGAGCCTGGCCAACTGATATCATCTAAACCCTGAATACATTTTTTCCATAACACATCCTCCCATGAGATTTGCCATATGCATGCTCCTGCAACAGAGAGGAGACAGGGCAGAAAACATCCCCGTTGATTCTGCAGGAGCTGCATGGCCTGGGCATGCACACTGGGCTCCAAGTAGGCACAAGCCACCTCACTAACATGCCTGTGTTTCTTAATTCCACTCCAGCCACTTTATGAATTTTTAGGTACTTAACTCCTTTACTAGAGATGGCCTTAATGTCCTGAGTTTCAATAGAGGTTGGAGTAGTTTGACCTTAAATAGGATCCAGCTTGTTTGAAAAATCCATTGAGCCTTTGCATTACCAGCACTTGACAAGCCAGTCCAAAGAGTCAACACTATTTTGAAACCCACAACACCCATTTTCAAACACTGTTAGCCAGACCCAGTACACTGGGATTTATGATCTGAAATAACACAGGCACTTTTAAAAGTCTGACCCTTGAGAAATGCTCTAAATTTTAGCTGTTAGCTGTCTATTTAATATCAATGGTGAAACATAAAAGAACAGGAATCAAGAGTCTCCAAGGCAGAAAATTGTGTAAAATCACAAATTCGCAAAATGGTCTGGCACACAGAAGAAAAACATACTTATGTGGTTTAGTGTCAGAGCCAGGGATCTAGAAAGGCTGCTAAAACACACGCACTCCTGCGGGAGTGATGTGCAGATCTGAGATTTGCCAGCCTAACAGCACCCAGCTCTGCCCTTTGGTTTGTGCAGATGTGCCTGCACGGTGTCAGCTGCACACAGGGGTATCCAGATCCACAGTTCTGCTAAACAGGGTCCTTTTCTCATTGGTATTTTCTTTAACTTTCCCCCCAGCCATCTGGGTGGTCCAAGAATCAGACCCAAAATACCTAGGATCCCTCGAACCACATGTTCTAATCCCAGCAGAATTGACTCAGTCCTTCATCCATCCAGGCTAAATTGACTTCCCTGCTCCTTGCTGCGTGGGGGGAACTTTTGGATGAGATTTGAAAATTTCCGCTTTGTATGGACATTAAAAATCCTACATTTTTCTTCCAGCATCACAAGCCAGCATTCCTGCCATTAGATTTTATCTCTCAGCACCCTGTGTAATTTGCTCCCCATGGCCACTGGTAGCTGGGAATCCAGATTAACCAGCACCTGAAAAGTGATGTGCCGCAGGCGTCATTCCACAAGCCAATGGGATGGATGCATTTTGTCCATTTATCTTCACACGCACTGGAAGGATTTCAGAGAAACACAGTGAAAATGAGGAGGCTGAATGGATTGATATTTGACTACATGCTGCAGGCTGCAGCCTGGCCAGTTCATTAGAGCAGGGAGGAGGATATGACAACATGCAGCAAATATCTGGAGGGACGTGTTACACAAGGAGGTGTGCTAGCAGCAGGAGGGTGAAATTCAGGGAGAGAAAAAAAGGAGGGTAGACCAGAAAGGTGAACAGCATGGAGAGCTTTATATACTGAGAAAGGATTTGCCACAGGATAGAGTAAAAGTTAACCCTGGAGATACAAGACCAGGAGATACAAGAGGGAACCCACAGACCTCTGTGCACTACAAGAGAAAGTGCTACAGAGGAGCAGAACACCGCAACAGGTCTCCACATCTCTTGTCTTCGTGACTGTAAGAAGCTGGTGAGAGGTGATTTATTTAGGATTAAGGAAAAGAAGAGGCCAGGAAGGGCAGTGCTCCCCATTTAGCTGAGAGAAAACTTGAGAAACAAATTTGGAACACCGGAGTTTAAAAGGGCATGAAGTTGGAACTGAACATTTATCCATTTTCACAGATGCTGAGAGCAGTGGAGAATGGGCAATCCTATTGAGATAGCTTCTGAAAGACACACACTGTCTGTTTAGAAACTCTTTAGAAAGCAGCAGGAGAAGAGAGTTCAAATAAATTTTTTTCCTAAAGCACAAGCTTAACAGTGGATAAGGTGGAAGCATGCAGTCACTTTTAATCTACTATAAAGTGAGGTAAGCAAAGGGATTATCACTTAAGACTTGCTGACATGAAGCTCTGAGAATGACATTTAAAAGCAATGGTGGATTACAGAGTGACATCATATTAAATGAATGCCAGAGGTTTACATAAAAGACCTCAAAGATCATGCTTTTGTTCTCAGTACTAAAACCTTGTCGCCATTTTTACACTTCTGGTGGTGATTAGGCTAAACTAGAGGTGCAGATTTTCACAGCACTAGGAACTCAGTGGCCCAGATCTTCACTAAGTGCAAATGGGCACGACTCCATTGAGCTCACCCAGGCCCCTCAATCCAGCCCAATGTCACAGCATTCGGCAACTGGACATCCAGCCCAAATGTTTCCAAGCCTAATCTGTATTTCATTGCATAGTTTAGTGAGTCTGAAACCACTCTCCTTCAGGTCTCTCTGGACCTTAGGTTTCAGTTATTCAAAGTACTCTGAAGGCTATTTAACTAAACACGCATAACAAAACTGCTGAATTTAAAGAACAGCACAGATGTGTAAATCTCTCTCATAATGGAATATGCTTTTTTTTTATCTTTAACAAGACTCAAAAGAGAAAGCTGTGCTGGTTTGTATTTCGTTGGTTCCAGTTTTTGTTTGTCTGTTTGCTTTTTGGTTTGTTTTGGTTTGGTTTTTTGCAGAATAGTTCATGAGACTGGAAAAGCCTACAGAAACATACTAGCCCTGATCAGTGTTTTGAATTAGCCTTCCCCATTTTCCAAAGACCTGATCAGCCTGTCCTCCCACTGAGGCCAGAAGTTGTCAGGCATGTACCTTCTCTGTTTCTGCACAGGAAGGTAGTGCTTTGTACCTCTTCCCTGTTTCCTGAAAATGTGCTACAAGATCAATCTTGGAAGCCAAAGGAGTTTTTTTCTTAGCTCTCAAGATATCAAAAGTGTGAGTATT
The DNA here is from genome assembly GCA_013401135.1 of Cettia cetti. NCBI lineage: Eukaryota > Metazoa > Chordata > Aves > Passeriformes > Sylviidae > Cettia > Cettia cetti. Next base: position 200,304 of record VZUI01091878.1, on the reverse strand, counting down.
ACTCTGACAACATTTTAGAGATGAGGAAAATAAAGCAGAGATAGATTTAAAGTAATTTTTCCAGTATTTCATCTGTGGTCTCCTGGAGGTGGATCAAGTGACCATCAAGTATTAAGCCTGGAACTGACAGTCCCCCGGATCACCTCCTGTAGGTTACCAAAGAGCCACCTCAAAGCAACAGACTCCTGCTAATTACAGACCAGGGAGAAGTTTGAACCAGCCTTCTGGAGAGGACCAGCCTTGCAAACCATTGAAAACTACACAGTCCGATTTTCTTAAATAAATAAAAGAAGCATGTGGGAAAGAAGGGGACAGAGTAAATTGGATGTGGGAGCCCCCAAACCTGTTTCCCAAATGAGCAATGTATCTATTTGGTGAAAGTCGTAAAACTTTGCAAAACACATAAGAAGGCCTCTCTGAGCAGCTGTTTGCTTTGACTCCGGAGGGAGCTCGCTGTCTCCTAAGCAGCACAGTACCATCAATCACGACCTGCCAAAGATTTTCTACTCCAGTAGCAAAGTAAATATGAAAACACAGAGGTTTTATTGGTATGTACGTTCCGTGGCTCAGCCGAGCGGCATCCTTGCTGCAGGAATGACCATCGCCAGGGGTCCCATCCCGAAGCGTGACGGGATCCAGCTGCAGCCCCGGGGAACGGTGCCCCACGGAGGGTAACTGAAGACACTCTATGTGTGCCTGAAAATGCACAAGGGCAGCTTCAAGAGCATGGGATGCAAAGCCTTTCTCTCCTCCATGGAATCAGGAATCCCCCTGGGTACCCAGGATGGCAGAGAGGCCTCAGCAGAGAATGGGGAGCACCATCAGGTAAGCCCTGGCAAGGTTCAGCTGAACCTTCAGGGCACTCAGAAAACTTCACCACAAAACTCTGATACCCCTTCACTGGGTATATTGGAAACAAGACTTTTCAAAGGATTCCTATCTGGCAAAATTGATGGGTCTTTGTGAGTGTTTTTGTAGAATGGGAACAGCAAAAGGCACATCTGTGACAATAACAAATTCCAACTCTAAAGCAAGAGACAGTGGTGTTTCTAAAAGCAGTTATAAGATGATGATGATGATTATTTTTTGTATGGCTAAACAACATATTTTCCCTTAACCCCACTTGCCCTCCCTTGGCTGAATCCCACAGAAAACAACAAAGGAAAGAGAGAACCAGACTGGAACAGACATTCAACATGGAAAATCTTTGGTTTGACATTAAATTTGGCATATTTGTAAACACTTGAGACATAGTCTTTTTATGATGAAAAGTTTAACAGTCAACTCCTCTGCCTGTGAATCGCTCTGTCTAAACAGCTCAGGAACATTTTAACTGGTCCTGAAAAGGTATTCTGTAATTTTTAACACAGTAAAAAGGTAAAAAACATCAACAGGGAGGGGTAATAGAATCAGATAAAGAAAAAAAGTGTAGGCTGGATATCAGGAAAAATCTGTAATAATATATTAAGATTTCAGGGAAATGGAGGAATATCCTTGATTAAATGAGATAAAATCCCTACCAGAGGGAAATTAAGGACAACTCCACATTATCATGGAGTTGGAGACATCTCTATGTATAAGTCCTTGGGACAATTTAATCCTAACAAAAACCATGGAATTTGTGATTATCAGCTCAGGGTTTGGGGGTTTTTTACTATTTTTATATGTGGACAGAAGAGCAACAACAATATCTTGTTAATAAATAATGTCAAAAATGCATCCTAGAACACCACCAGGATGTTGGTAGAAAAACAAGGCTGCTTTTGTTTTTTACAGTGCACAATGCCTGATGGGTTTTAACCACAGTTTAGGAGCTACTGTTAAAAAGCTTCTTGCTGAGTCAAGCCTAGGCATGCTGTTTACCAGGGTTAGCCCCGAAGGCTCTTGCATTGGCAGGGACTTCTAAGCTTAGCTAAGGAGTTTTTAGATATTTTTGTTGTGATTTAAAAAATAATAATAATAAAAAAGCTATACATGTAATCACATCCCATATCTGCCAGCAACTTCCCCCTGGAGTCAAGGGTTTGGTTTTGCAAAGCTGATGCAGTCCCCTTAGTTTAAAGCAGAGACCAGGCCCCAGTGGATTAGGTTTTTAAGAAGAAGTTCACTAAAATACCCCTTTTGTTAGAAAAGATTCTGCACTAACTTATGAACTGAATTTCTCTGGTTCAGCTTTGAGCCTGCAAACACCTGGCTGATGACTTTTGCTCAAATAGTGCTGACCTACAACCAACAGCAAAGAGTGAAATTCTGACAAATCAATAAAAGCTGCATGCAAAAAATGCATCTAAGACCCACCACTGCTCTTCCACAGAGCCTGGGACATCCTGTGCTCTGGAAGAAAGGATCACAGGGAAAAACAGTATGTGGCTCTGTAATTTGATCCTGTACCTCCAGAATAATGCAGAGCCTCCAAATTTATTTTCCTGTCTTTTCTTAGCCTTTGAGTATTGTAGTATTACTTACTGTTAAATGAATGTTATGTTGTGGAAGTGTTGGCTCATACAATTTATATGCACCAATAAATTTCTTTTATTCATTCTACTCTAGTTCTATGCTCCTGGAATAGCTTTCATCCCATATTCAGTTTCACTCCATTCTGCATTGCATCCTTTACAGCATCCACTGGACTCCAATCCAGCCTTTCCCTCCATCCACCATTTACCACAGGCACACAATCACTGCAATCCAGGACAATATCCTGAATCCACAATATTCCTGTTGGTTCGCACTGCACAGAGCTCAAGGATCATCTGAATGAGACACTTAATTTTTCTAGACAAGCCAAGCAAGCACCATGATTCTGTCAAATTGTTGTTAACACCGAGAAAGAAAAGTCCTAATATTAAAGATGTTAAAAAAATTCACCACCAAATATGTAAAACCAACAGTGGTTGTACAAAAAAGTGGGTTGGCCTTATGACTGGAGAAACACCAAAACAATCTCTAAAAGTAGACTTCAAGGAGACCCCAACATAATCTGCTTCTGGACATAAATAATAAATCCTCAGTCATTTAGACAAAGACTCAAGTCCTGAAAATTATTTGTCATGCTGCTTAACAAGAAAATCACTGAGACACAAGAATTGACAACACTGAGGAGAAACACAGCAAGCTCTTCAGGTCTGTCTTGGCACAGGGGTCTTTTTTACTCAAGTTTTTGCATTCCTATCAATGTTCCCAAGCAAAGGGTCCCACAGGTGGTTCTGTTCAAGAGAGCCTTGCAGAGGAGTTCTCTCTAGTTGAGATAAAATAACGTATGTTCTCATTAGGCCAAATGCAAACGGTGACGAAAGGGAATGCCCTGCCAGGTCACATCGAGCAATCAGGAAACAAACCTTTGACATAATACAGCAGGAAGACAATAAGACCCCATAGTTAGCAATAAATGAGACTGCACTTAATTTGCCGTGCAATGTTCAAATAATTAGATAAATTTGGCACCGTCAAGACAGCAGACAGGTAGAATATAGACTTGATGAATTGGGGACTCTCTGTCAGGCACTGATCACATTAATCATAAAGCCAAAACTCAGTGACACAATTTTTCTTCCAAACATTTGCCATAATTTTCTAGAGTGAAAATATGCACGTGCCCTTGGGGTTTTTTTTTACAGGTTGTTTACTTTTGAAACAAGAAGGATTGATTTCTGCACCACCAGGATGGACTGCAAGCTTCTAGAAGCTCATCTGTGCCCACAGAGTCCACCCAGTGTATTGAACAAGAGCCATGCAACCACCAAGTATGCTCTAGCCCAGGTCTACCACCATGTCTGGATGATTTCACACTGGACATCCCCCAGTGAGGGGGCTGAGTGCTGCGTTGTGACCTCCAGAGCAGAGACTGAAGGAGAGAGAAGAAAGAGGAGTAAAGGGCAAGACATGATTTTAAGATGTTGGCAGATAAAATCTGAAGAGAAAAAAATGTTTGAGAGACCACAGCTGCAGAGAATTTTCCCAATGTGGTTGTGCCATAGTGGAGGGTACTTGACAAACAGCCAAAAGGAAGTGGCATTCCCTCAACGCTAAAAAATTGCCACAGCCAAGAAGCACTTGGCTGCTCAGCTTTGGTGCTTCTCTGGCCACAAATGCACTTTTCAGTGCAGTGCCAAGACATTTCAAAGAGGACTGTTGCCTCTTTAAGACCCGCAACCAAGTTTTCTCTCCAGTACCTTGCAAGTTGGTTTTGTGAGAGGAGCTGCTGGGAACGAGAGGAATCCCAAAGAAGAAATGCAACAGGTACTTGCCAACAACTCTACCCGAATACTAAGCAGACACGCTTGGTCCACCAGTAGATAAATGTGGTAACTGCTAACACAGTAGATTATTATTATTGGTGCAGATGAACTGAAACCTGATCTGCCAGCACTGTACATGTGGCCAGGGTTGATCAGCTGGACAATGCCAATATGAAAAAATACTGGGATTACTGGGGGTCTGATTCATAGGTACACAGCATCAGAGGCGAGCACTCAGTTGCATTTTGTAGAAGACCTTGCCTCATGACCCCACCACAGAAACTGCTGTGGAGCCCCAGGGCATATGCAGTGCCCCTAAACCTCCTTGTGAGGATTGAAGGGGAGCACCGAGTGTGGTACACAAACTGTGAGAAACATCAGAACATCTGCCAGCCTCCCTCTTCTGTACGTGCTTTATTAGCCAGAGCTCCAGCTTATTAACTATCTCCCAGCAAGTTATTATTCTGTCTTTTTTTTCTACAATTTTTGCATGAAAGACCAGAACTATTTCATGCAGCCTCCCTAATTCCCCCCAGTTCCCACGTTAGCAACCTGCTTTGTCATTTCCCCTTTGTACACAGCATGGAAGAAGCTGCTGTGCCCCTTTAAGCATCCAGTCAAACTGACTGTCAGCCAAAAAGACAATAACTTGTCTTCTGGTAGAATCCAGGGGAATGCCCTATCATTTATTTCTTGAGTATTTTGGAAGCAGAATAAAGCTTAAAGCTTAAAGCAGAATAAAACTACAACTGGTAGCTGTGGGGCTCCACAGATCTGGCTGCTGCTTGTATGCATTACTTGCTTCCCAGGGTCTGTCCCCCTGCTTACATACATGCAGAAGCAGCACAGCTCCAAAAACAGTCCCTGCAAAGCTGGGTGAGGACTGCCTCTGCCAGACAGTGAGGCCGCAACAGGACTCTAGGGGATCAAATAAGAGTTTTTTAAGTGATGAGCCTTAGTTGTTCTTCCCTTTTTCTTCTTGCAAAATGAATCTGACCCTCAGTGGTTCCCCTACTCCGAGTACTCTGGGACCTGTCCCTCAGCCGATGTCTGAGCCCTGTGTAGGTTGAAGGATTTTGGGATGACTGTGGGACTGCCAACCCCCTCATGCTGCTTCTCACCTCTCATGGGAAGGTGCATGTCAGGGAATAGAAGAAACACTTCCAGCCCCATGGTCACTACAACCTCTGCTCACATCCCTGCTGGCTCCATTTTCCCTGCCCTGATCAAAGCTTACAGGAGGTGAAAACAGATCTCTGTGTGAACATCTCCTTCAAGACATCAAGAGCTATTGAGCTGTCATGTCTTGGACGAGGAGATTAACCACGAACCTCCCTCGCAGGGTGCAGTCCCTGACCACTCTCTGTGCTCACTGCCTATCAACTGCCTCAGGGAGAGGAGACTTTCATGAGAAGGTGACCACCAAAATCCAGACCCCTGCCACTCCAGGGTGGACATGGACACCCCCAGGAGTACCTGACTTATTACTGCTTTTAGAAAATGCCGCCGGCCCATTTGGGCTGTTGTCCAGTGAAACCAAACCGAATTACGGCATTCCCGGCAGCCTTTTACCACCATCCCCACAACGGGCAGGCAGGGAGGGAGGAATGGTACACAAGGTCTCCAAAGAGAGGGAGCAGTGCCGGGTCTTTTCCAAGATGGTGACAGAAATGACCCAGGTAAGGCATGATGTGAGAAACACGGCAGGTGCAAAACCACAAGTCAAGCCTGTTCCTGGACCTGAGCTGAATAATGACAAAGAAGCACTATATTCCCATCCTGCTGCTGCTATAGGGCACTTCTATAGGCTCAACAGAGCTGTAAAGCCCTCCTGCCAGGCAGGTCAGCATTGTCACTGGATGGGGACAACGAGGTGGAGGGTGGTCAGTAGGGACAGCTTGCCAGAAGGACAGTGAATCCCAGGGACTTCAGCAGTGAGATTTGGAATACTGCAGGTGGCTGACATTTTAGCAAGGCACGGGAGTGGAGGTGTAAGACTTACCCGTGGATAGCGTGGATAGAGTGAGGTTCGTAATGGTATCGTCCTTCCTGGTGGCGCATGTCAATTGGCAAAGGAGCGTGGAAGGCCGGAAAAATGTGCTGCGGCACTGTTATGGGGAATAGAAGAAAAAAAAAGGGACTTCAAAAACTTTCCTTCCCTTTTAAAACAATTTCAAAGGCACTAAATCTCCATGAATTTCAGAGCAAGAGCAGTGCAAGACAAGGGGTCTTCATGATATCAGCTCTATCATACACCAGAGAAGTGGAATGAATAAATAATCAAAGTCATGCGGAAAAATCCTACATCTTCGACATAAAAGATCTCCAACAGGGTTTTTGACAAAGACAAGCAGCCAAGCGCTCTTTGAACTTGAGGAGATTATAGCAAGCACCAAGGAAAACTAGACTTGCAACGCAAATCAGACCCAACAGAGCCTGGTGGGATCCAGACCTGCATCGTCCCTCAAGCCTGGATTGGCAGCAAACACTGTTCCTGAAGGTCTGTACACACAAGTTGGAAATATTTACCTAAAAATATAACAGCAAGAGCAGTGCTAAAGCAGAATGTCTAGGCAGTCAAAAGAGGCTCAGAAGTGCCTACTGCCAGGTTCTGAGAGAGGAGCTCAAATTGCTCTCACTTGTAATCACTTGAGGCCCTATTTTTTATTCATTTGAGAAGCTTGTTTCATCTTTGATGGAAAGATAAAGTGGTCTCAAAAGGCAGCGAACACCTACATTGACTTATTAAATCTACAGGTTTTAATATTTATTATTGACCCCAAAAGTTAACGGCGAGAATATTTGAGTGAGTTGAGCTGATGGAAAATTCATCAGGTTATTTCTCCTCACCACCCCCGACAATGCTGCCTGGCCGCCTGGGCCTTTCCTGCTAAAATTACAGAAGCTAAAGAAATAGAATTAGCAGAGCCTCGATAGCGATACCGCAATAGCGCAGTAGCGATCCCGTACAAACACCCTCTGACAGGGCTCCGTGCATCTGTAAAGATGCCCCTTTCTACATCTGTGGCAGCGACCAGCTTAAAGGCAAAAGGCTGGTCTTGCTCTGCTTTTACAAACAGTCAGAAGTTCTTAATTAAAAATTGCTAGTATTGTTGCAGGCTTTACTATTCTTTCTCTGGCTTCTTGGCCTTTCTAACTGGAGACAAAAAAACCCACCACATCCAACCTCCTAAGTGAACAATTCAAAACCCAGCCTGTTCTCAGTATTTCACTGTAACTTGCCTCTGCGACAGGTACCATCTCTCTGGAGACTGGGGAAGCACCATCCAAAACCAAAGTGTCAAGGCTTGGGCCAAGTCTCTTGCTGTCGCTCAGCAAACTTCAGAAATGCCAAACTCTTTCTACGAAAGACTTAAAATTCAGCCTTTTGCATCTGTGACTCCAGCTGCACCAGAGCTACGCCGACTCTGTCCGGTGGGGCTGTGCTCCGCTCGGGTCCGTCGCGCAAAGCCTGCGTGTAATCCTCATATACGTCTTTCCCGGCATATCAGCAAGAGGATCTGTGGCTCCTACTCCCATTGCAACGCTCAATCCCTAAGCACAGCGCGGCACAGGCGCGTCAGCCAGGCTGCTGGGAGAGGTGAGAGACTACACAAAAACAACCCTCCTGCCAACTCTGCTGAAAGGCGTTAAGCTAAGGTAGTCGGTGTGGAAAGTATTTAAGGCTCCGCAGCAGACTTGCTCTCTGGGCTCCAGCAAAGGGCTGGCACTTCACACTACCTGATACACTGGGAGCATTTTTGCAGCTCGCCTAATGTCAGGACACAGTAGAGTAACTGTTAACCACGTCCCCCGCTTCTGCCCCCCTCCCCTCCTCTCCCAAAAGCAGCTCAGGGAGAGAATGAACTTGGATCCTTCAGGATTTGCTTTTGCAGGAGGAAGAGTCACCCTTTAACTGTCCTTGGTAGGGACGATCTCTTACATAAGGACACTTGTAGAGAGTCTTCATTTTAAGAGGCAAACCAGTGTTTTTCCAGATCAAAAATACACCAGAGTTTAGCTGTCACAGCCTATTCCCTCTGGTCTCCCCAAACCATGCTCAGCTCAGCCTAGGCTGGCAGACACCTATAGCTGCTGTCCTCCTCCCTCCTCCTCCTCCCTTATGTTTCCTGGCCCACAGCTGCTGCCACAACCCATGGCTGCTGTGGGACCAAAGGGAGTCAAGCTTTTGCATCATCACATACAAAGCACGGTCACAAAATCAACTGTCCCTGCACAGACATCCAGTGGCAGACAACACAAACATCTCTTCTAGCCTGAGCCCCTAGACTGGGCTTCCTGCAGTGCTCACCCCATATTTATGCTGTACAAATAAACCAATAGGAGCAAGAAAACTTCTGTGGTCCTGGGATCAACCCAAAGTGCTGCTGGTGGCATCCCTAATAGGTAAAGATTAGCAACTTCCCAAAATAAGGTGGTCACTCTGCCTCATATGGCCAGGTCTGGGGCTGAGTTAATCCCCAGAATACAAGAAAGTGAGAGCTGACCTGGGCTGAAACTGTATTGGCCATTGCAGCTGAGTTTTAACGATGTGGAGAACCACCCTAACCCTTTGGCCTGTTCCCTAGGGAAATTTAATTTATTAATAATGATAAAACTTCTAAAAACAGGTAAAACTGAATATCTTAAAAGCCAGGCCATGTTTTATTTTGTACCTATGCATTTCTACATGATTGATTACTGAGATAACATTGGAAATTTCTGTGCTAAAAGTGTTTCTCTTTGTCATTCAGGAGAGCTGGGAAATAGAAAACACGGGCTGTTTGCTGCCTGGCCTCCTTTCCTAGCTATCTGTTGGTATAAAATTGACATCTGAAAAGAATTTCTCCCTCCTCACGCTTCTGATTATTAATGGGAGAAAAATTTCCATGAACTTCCTCCTTCCCACTGCACTCTTGGTTTGTTTTTAGCATTTCAATCTATTTGGCCCATGGGAAGCTCAGCAATGCCTCTGCCTTGAGTATCTGTTTTACACCCCCAATTCCAACCCCACCATCTGCCCTGTGCTTTGGTGCCACTAAGGGCAAGGGCAAAGGTTGTTTTTTTTGACAACCTTTTGCAATATTCCCCTTCATGACTTTCCCTCTGCTTCCCTGCCTGGGAGCACCAGCCAAGCCTACGGGCTCCAGTGGCTGGTGCTGTTCATTTTTATTCTCTTCCAGGTGCTTGGTCAGAAATAATGAATGGTTTTATAGGCAATCAACTACCAATTCATAAACGTCAGCCTGGCTCTGCTTCTTGTTCCCACCCCTCCAGAAGAGGACTGTGAGCTGGCAGCAGGACAGCAACACACACGCTGTTAACAAAGATGGATGTTTTACACATACGAGTTAAAAAGACAATTATATTCAATTACTTCAAGTAAGTTACGGTGATGTATTCCTGAATAGCCACACGAAGGGCAATATGATGATTAGGGCAATGAATTTGCCAACGTTAATCTAATCAAGGCAATCTTTTGTTTAGCATTATCTGCTTTGCAGTGGCAGAGGATTTACCAAACCCAAGCAATCTTTGTAGATTTAACCCCAAAGCTGCCCAATTAGAGCTAATGATGATTGCTTTACACAAGAGGGAGGGAGATTTTAGTAGGAGGCCTGGGGAAAGCTTTTCCTTAGGAACAGGTTGGGCTGTACCAAGCCATGCAGTGCAATACTCTGAGGCACAAAGGCATGACATAGCACCTCCAAAAGTCCCCAAGCACTGGAACCACAGATAAACATTTTCTCTGGTTCCTGCTGAAGGAAGAGAAAGCCAAAGAACACATCAAGAGCAGCACCCAAGGGGCAGGGACAATGAGAGAACAGCATGTTTTGCACAGAAATGACACAGTTCTACACCAAGTCGGTGGCTCCCAGCTCCCAGGGTGAAGCAGGGCAGCAGAGCACAGGGCACATTCAGGAGGCCCCACCTTCCACCCCACTGGGGCTCCTGCAGGAATGTGTCTGCTCCGCCGCGCCATTTGATAAGAGGGAAGATGCTGCTACCTGTCCCCACTTGTCAGAGACGATTTTCTGGCCAAGGTTTATGAGCAAGACACAGACCTCCCACTGCTACGTTCTCATCCTTGTCTATTCAAAGGCCAGCCAACCCTCTGGGCTTCAAAGAGAAAAGATAGGAGGCAGAAATGCAGGTTTAAAGGGGATGTCCCTTTGCTGAAAATCCCAGGAATCAAGGAGGGAAGCATCAGAAACAGCCCTTATTTGAGGATGATGCAGGCTCTTGATTATCTCTACAGATAAACCTGTGCTTTAAGAGAAACACAGACTGCTATGGGTTTGCATAGTGAGCAAAGGAGCTGTTTTGACATTACTCAGAGTAGCACCTTTTTTTGAGTTCAGAAGTGAGAATTAGGAAGGGTCTATCAAGCTTTTTCTATTCCAAATACTTCGGATTACATGTTTGCTGAAAAGAAAAAAAGAAGAAATCAGACCCCACAGCACTGAAGTGGGTTTCATTTGCAGTTTGTGTTGACAAAAACAATTCAGAAAGCCCTTGGGAAAGGACTTAAAGTAGTCCTTGCAAGTTGCCACTTGCAACTGGGGTGCTGCAACAAGATTGGCTGGGAAGAGACCCTGAGAAGCCCCTCCCACACCCTTGGTACCACACAGAATGTACTGGGCTCTCCATGCTTTATCTGAAGCACATGTGAGTTGTGCAGGCCACCCTATGGGCTAAAAAATAAACAGCTCTCCTATGGGTGTCCAAGAGTCTCTTGGAGGAATAAGCAGTCCAGCCTGTAAATGGGTTTCTTTGCGATCAGAAATAGTGCATAAATATTTTGCAATCAACAGTGAAAGTCATTTGTTGAAGAAAAAAGGTAAAATATCACTGGACAATTTAGTACCAGTTGTGCTTTTCTTAACAAACTTGCAAAAAAGACCCCATTAAAATGGACATTTTATAAAAGAGGAAACACAAATTCTGATTTCTTGAGATGCTTTTGGTTTGATTTCCTATGGAGTCAGTGATGCATGGGACACAGCTTTCATAAAGGGACCACAATCTCCCTTGCAAAGCCTAACAAAGCTTCACCTCTCTTTAGGAAGAGAAGAAAACACGCATTTGAAACACAGTCCTGTTTTTTAACTCAAGAGAGGCTGAAGCAGGCTAATGTAAAATAACTTGCACAAGTCTACACAGTCAAACAAGAGCAGGATACCAATGAACCTCAATCACAGCAGGCAGAAGCTGCAACTTTATCAACTTTATCTCTAAAAGGCTTCAGAGCCGTGGGGTACTGGACTGATTTGCGGTTGCGGGCGAAAAACTTTTCCAGACACCAGCTCACACTCTCCTGGCACTGCAGTGTCATTAGCAGCTATGCACAAGCAACTGACAGAAAAAATAGGAGAGGGATGTCCCAGAGGATGCTCGTGATATTTCACCAGTAATTCCACAGGTGAACTGAGCTGTGCTGTCAGGGGCCAAATCCCTCCTACTGGGAAAGGTGGGATGCCACCTGGTGCAACACAGCAGCTTACAGAAACTTTTGCTTCTGTCTTTTTTTCTCCCAGGTCCAGCTTCTTTGAAAAAGATAACAGGAAAACAATGGATATCTCCAAAGGCCCTTCTTGCTGTCCATATTTTCTCCCAGATGTCCATATCTCACTATCTTAGGCAGCATTTGTTTTTCATGTTACATTTTTTAACATCCCAATTTTACTCATCCACAGTATATATTTAAAGAGATGTATCTTGGCCAACAAGCACAGTGGCTGTGAAAGAGCAAAGACAGGCCTGTGCTTTGTTCCCCAGCTTTCCTGTGGTGATTTTCCTCACATCAGAGCTCTCCTAGATTTGGTGGGTTCTGAGCATCCCTGGACAGTCTCATTGTGTGAGCAGGGGAGGCAAACCCAGCCCTGAGTGACTGAGTCTGTGTGTGGCTACTTGACTCCCTTTGATAGTCCCTCCTGGGCGGTTCAGTGTTGCATTTGGATGGCCGCCCCCCTGGCAAAGCGCTGCAGGACTGTAGGTGTCGGCAAGGGAGATGTTTTTGTGTTTGTGTGACGTCCCCAGAATAATGATCTAGCTGTTTAAGTGAGCTGAGCGAATGAATGAGCACAAGAAAAACATCTTCACTGAAAGCGCAGCCAAAGTTAATGCACCATTAATAATGGTCTGGGTGAATTATTGGAAGGGATAATAGGCCTGGGGTCAGGGAAGGTCTGAGACAAAGAACAGGGAAAATTGGGTCACAGAAACATGACAGAGCAGATCACGCTGATGCGTCTGTGGGATTCTCCTCGGATGAAGTCATATACCACCATGCAGAATATTAAGGGCTTTGCAGAGACAGCCATTCCCAGAATCACCACTCGGATCAATATGGGAAGGAGCAGGAACAGACACACAAGGCTACAGTGACTGCCTCTTAGTCCTCCTTTGCGAGATTCACTTTAATGTTGTTTAACTACTTTGCAAAATACACCGTGTGTCTCTCTCAAAAAGGGATACTTATGCAATGGCTAATTACACCAATCTGAGAATTTTCTAAGCATAGAGAGGTGTCTGGGCAAGTGTGTCCCTTCCCTGAATGGCAGCACCATGCATTTCACAAAAAAGCACCTGAGGTGCTTCAGCAGCTCTGTTTTTCTGTCTCCAAAATTGCAGAAGGAGCTGCAACCCCTGCTCCCGCCCCATTAGCTGCCTGTCTTCACGACACTAAATTACTGACTAACCTCGCTTTGTCAGAATTTCCCTTCTTTAAAATGGAGATAATAATACTTCCCTACCTCAGAGGTTTGGTAAATGTTTATACAGCACTTTAAAAATGATGTGGTAATTAAGTGCTCAGTATTATTATATCAACGTCTATAATGATTCCAGCAGACAGCACTATAAACAGGGCTGCACCATGCCTACTTTCCTTTTGTTTGGCTTGTTAGCATTTGGTTTGGTTTTCATACAACATACTTCAATTATTAGTGGTTAATTAGTCTGTTATTTTATTACCTGCTCATTGGCTTTGACAAAAATAAAAGAGGAACTACACAAGAAAAATAATAAAAAAATATTCATTTTGGCCCACTGGGAACATTATAGCAAGGAGAAGCAGGAGGCAGGCCCTGACCAGCTCACCTGGGGAGACCGCTCTCCTGCCCCAGGCACTACAGACCATTTTGAAATACATCCAGCCAGCTGTTGCCACCCAAAGGGATGCAGAACAAGTTTTCTCTTCTTATAACAAAACTAATGGAGAATGATGGTGGTAGCCTGATTTACAAAACTATGGTTTTCAGACAATGCATGTCAGGATGTTGGAGAAGATAACATGCTTAGTTTAACAGCAAGTTGGGTACAGCATCCCATCCAGATAAGAAATAAAGATCACACAACTAACTTCTGTTGGGCAAACAGCTCAAGTAATGGTAAATACCCTGTAGGAGAGTTGGACGGAGAAGGGGCCTTGCTGGGATGCAGATATGTGAAAAGTAAACAAGAAATAATAAAAAATGCATTGCCCTTCAGCAATAAAATCACAAAAAATAATGCCTTGAAAAGCATTATTTTACTGACATCTCAAAAGCACCTGCAGGACACAGTCAGAGTGACTTCACATGCAGAGAAGTTGAGGTGCAGTGAGGAGCAGGGGATAAGGCTTGTCTTTCCCCTTCAGTACTGCTGAAGTGCCAGCATGCACCTCACTACCACAGCCAGAGCCAGAAGCCATTGGGTTCCCTGCTCAGCTCCCTGCAAGGACACACTTTGGATGCACATGGGGGCACTTGACATAGAATAAAGCCCATTCCTGGGGTTACCTGCATAATAAATGCCATTATTAAATCCATGTGAGAGAACAAACATCTCCCTCAGACACTGCAAATGGCAGGATGTCCCTCTCTTCCATCCTCTGCCTCAGAGGCAATCACAATAACCATCCATCCTCTTGGGGATGACCCAGAGGAGCTTAACCTCTTACAAAGTTTATTCTACTGTTTCAGCTCAGGTAGAAGAACAACAAAAAAATGTCATTTGAAGATGCTGAAGGGTGCCTTTACCCAGCCCTTGCCTAGGACACAGGCACTGCTGGCACATGGCAAGCACAAGCACGGCCCTGGTGGCTGTGCAGCCGCGAACACATTTCATCCCTGCCACTGCTCCTGGGGCCGGGCAGCGCTGCTGAGCCGCGGGCTGCGTCCGACAGCCGGGCGGGCGGGTGGCTGCCGAGCGAGCTGGCTCTTGCAGCTGCGATGGGGCCAGATTAGATCAGCGAGCTCCCCCCGCAGCCCCGTGGCCAACCCGAGGCAACACTGAAGGAATTTACCCATAAATTTCCTCCCCATCCCAAAAAGAAGACAGTTCTTAAATGAACTCAGGCCCTAATGGAAGTAGGATATTCTTGTTCAGCTCAATGTCTAACCCATCCTGAAGTTCCTGGCAGCTCCACTCAGCTCTCTCCCATGCACTGCCTGACCTTTGATAAGGGCATTAAAACTGTCAGTCTTTTCCTGGGCAAAAGAGACGGAACAATTACAGTGAGGCTAAAAATGGCCTTTCCCTCTACATGGAAAATTTAGATTAAAAATTGAAGAGCTCATTGACATTTTCTATAAGAACACAGACTTGTCATTAAAAAAATCAAACCCTGAAATTCCTTTGCCATCTCCAAAACTCAGCATGAGTGGCTTTCCTGCCTCATCCACCAAAGGAGCAGGAACAGCTGCTGCTGGCAGGGACATGAGGACCCCAGGAATCTCTTCAACATGCTGCCATGCAGCAGCTGGCTTTGCAGCACTCTTCTTTTGCGACCAAAAATGGGGCATTTCACTTCTTGGTGATAAAACAGGAATCTTCTGAAGCCTGCTGATATGGGAAGTCCTGGATTTGGTTGTGCAAAACAGGTTGTACGCAAAACTTTCGAAAATTTCAAAATGGTATGGGAGGATGAATATATTCAGGTCTACAGAAGTATTTTCAAACATTCAGATGAGCATTTATGCATGAAGGCAATGAATTATCTATTATTTTACAAGAATTCCTGAGGTCCTCAGGTTACTGATAAGTGGCAGCCTTAGGGGGACAAACCATTATTTTTATACCTCTAGGAAGAGTAAATAAGATGAAAGCAGAGCTTTCTTGCAGCCAGGAGGAACCCCACAAGCACAAGGAAGTCCCGCAGTGGGGTGCCCAAACACCAAATCTCTGATGGCTTTTCGAAAAGCAGTAATTAGAAAAGTCCCTTGATCAGCCTTGCTGCCACCAGCCACCTTCTTCAATCCCAAATAGCTGGAGCTGGGAGAAGCTTTAAGGCAGCACAGTTTTTCATCAGTTAATGTTTCACAGGTACCTGCACCTTCTGTAAGAAGCAGCACAGAAGAGATTAAGATGGTTTAAGATCTATTATATTTTGGACTACAAGAACATGGAAGCGATGAAGTTGAAACGCCTTGACTTCATTACAATAATATCTGCTGAAATAGATTTGAAAGGGACTGCTGAGCATTTGTGCTTCCTGGAAAATTAAAAAGAAATCCAAATTGCCTTTCTTGGCTAAATAAGCACTGGATTCTTTGGGACACAATGAAATTTGAAACAGCAGCAGTGCACGTTTCCATTGCAAAGGAAACCCGCTCCACTCACACATCGCTGCTGGAGAAGTAGCAGGATGCCAATCCCACCTGGGATGTACCAGTCTACCCCACCATACCTGATCAGGAGTTTCTACATCCATGCTGAGCATTTCCAGAGTGAGACTTTCCCACTAGTGCTAACTTTGTATTAGCTGGGTAAAGCGATACGACCACCGAATGGCAGAAAAGAAACCCAAAAGGAAAGGCCTAACTCAGCTTATTAATTCCACAGGTGAGCTGCAAATGCTGAGAGTCTTGAAAATCACTTAATTGCCAGGCTGTCAGGCCAAGATGTGTTTTGAGGATGCTGCCAATTTGACAGTTATTAACAAACAAAGAGGCCACAAGCCCTGACTGCACCGAGATCCTTGTTATTTCTACTCATGTGCCACCTCCCAACAGGAAGTACTTAATAAGAATAATATCCCGAAAGGCCAACCTACGGCAGTGCAATTAAAAAGCTTTTCTGTCTCACATTGAGGGGAGAAAAAAAAATGAGGGGGAAATTAAAATCAGACAGGAAATTCCACTAGAACAAGCTAGCTTATGTCCTAATAACACAGGATTGTGCCAACTCCTGCAGAAAGTAGAGGAGGGAAAGAGGATAAAAAAAGGGGAAAAAAGAACAGAAACAGAGAAAGAGAAAAGCAGCCCTCTAGACTGACTCAGATCTGAGGCTACATTGTGGTTCGGCTGTGGCTGCAATTCTAAAGGGAGAAAGGCAGCACAAGCAAATAAAAGGCAGTTTGCTTTTCAAGCAAGTTGCTGTTATATGATGTAACTCTTGTATGAAAGCGTGGCCACTGCTGCTTTGTTGAGAAAAGACACAGCCTGATAAGCTCGAAGGACCAGATGGATCTTGGGGCTTGTTCTCCCAACAGCTGCTGCCAGAGAACGGAAAGAAGAAAAAAAAAAAGAAAAAAAAGAAGAAAAATCCCAACCAGGAAGGAAGAAATCCTGGCACGTGAGGGGCCGGCAGGGAGGTGGGGCAGACCAGATGGTAGTTCAGCTTGTGCCTGCCTGGACGGGCAGAAAAAGGAAAATCAGTTTGTCAAAAACATCTAAGAAAACTTATAAGGAGAGACATTTTCCACAAGTTATAAGGAGAGACATTTTCCACAAGTTATCATCCCACTTCCTATAAAGCCAGTAGGATTTAGCAACTGCCTGCACCTCCAGCTGATCTAGCAACTTCCAAAAAAAGTGGGCCAAGAGGATTTGCCCCTGACATCTCTGGGACCAGGCCAACGGATGACAAACTTTTCCTGTTTCACATTAAAGCTCATTTCACAGTGGAAGCCACCTCACTTCAAGCCAGCTGGTGAAACAGGAGTGTGTGAACCTCAGCTGACTGCCTGGAGTATTCCCCAATACCCCCTGGCTTTGTCCAATGGTGCCCAGCACCTGGCTGTGAGAGTCCCCAGAGTCCTCAACAGGTTTCTTTTTCTGGGTATCCAAAGGAGAGAGAAATGCACTTGATGCCTGTACAGCGTGGCCCTGACAGCAGTCCTGCCTCCTGTGGTAGTGACTCTGGAGAACACAGAACCGGAGCCTGAGTCCATAGTTACCTGAGCATGTAGTTCAATATGGTTCAGGTGTTCCTGGAGCTGGATTTTACATCTGAGCAGTTTTCCTTCTAAACTTCTAAAGAAGTTTTTCCTTGGCTTCCTGAAGTGCCACTGCTTCAGGTTGCCTATAATACAAGGCTAAATTGTATATTGCCATTAGATTGAGGCATTATGGGAGAAAGCACTAACTGGCATTTACGACCAGGAGGTAGCAGGAGCACCAGACAATTGCTGCCCTCAGCACCATCTGACCTGACTAAGCCCAGGATCTCTGTTGGTGAGATGTCGAGGGAGAGGGAAGTTGAGCAACCTCAGACTGGAAACCACAAGACTGGTGGAGTAGCAAAGGTCAAGGCAGAGAATGAAGATGGAGGGAGAGCACATCAGCTATCACACAGTGCCTTGTAGACAACACTCACCTGAGCAGCAAATCTAGCAGAGGCCTGACTGTGCTCCTTCCACTCATGCAAATAAAACCTTATTGAGGAGTTTTATCCCAAGACACATTTCTAGGAGCAGATCTACAGATGGATATGTCTTTTAGCCTTCACACCCCCTTCCATGCATTCACACCCCTCCCCTGAGGTGGCACTGGCACTCACTCAAATCACACACCGAGCCAGCTCAGGGAGTTCATCCAGTTGAAAACTAATCACCTAAAATTTTATTGCACAGGGTTTTGGCTGGATCAGCTCCCTGAGCCTGTTTACCATGGGATCGATGGTGAAGAAAAAGCAAAAGCCCTCAGGCTGCTGTTCAGCAGCCATTTCCAGCCCAGCTGCCACAGAAAGCATTAGCCCTGACCTCCCTTGGCCACTTGTCCCCGCAGCACAGCACACCCCATTATGGTGGCCAGGGTGTTTTTCTGTGACTGCAGGGCTGACTGGACTGAGAAATACATCTCAATGAAAGATAACATACCCCTTCTCAGTGACTGAGGCTCACAGCCCAGCTTCTAGGTGTTGGTCCTGGTGGGCATGGCTGCTTTAACATATATGGAGTAGTTGGGCTGACTGGCCATTGCTAACTAAATACATTTCCCCAAATCCATCAGGTAGCACACTGAGAGCTGTCTGCTCAACCAGCCAATGCAACTTGCAGGAGCTGGAACATTGCCTTGCAGAAGAAAAACTCCCAAGCAGATGCCTAAGTCCTGTGAAAGCTCAGGTGCCAATGCCAACAAGAAAGGGCATGCCAGCCTGCCCTGAGCACAGACCTACCTGAACAGTCTCTGCCACTGCAGGGCTGCCTGCTGCCATGGTGGGGACACCTGCACTGCCTCGTGCCACAAAGACTTGCCCAATCTTTCAGGACAAGGCTGTGCTTCAAATTCAGCACTGGCATTTCGAGCCTCTCTAATCCAAACCACAGGAGTCAGTTTGCTTTCTTTATGCATATGCTCCTCCAGGCATTAAAACAAACTGAAATCAAACTGTTCCTATAGGCAATGATTTGAAAAATTTCCCCTTGGTATGAAAGGTCTGTTTATATAATTTGTAAAATTGAACAGATCGAGGCTGGAAAAAAGCCTTGCAGCATCTGCCATGCATTTTGACCAAACTTCTTGCTGGAAATGGAAGAAAATATATCTGCTCTCTACTACTTGTGATAGAACTGCAGGGCTGGGTATTTTTCTATCTTGCACTTATACCCAGGCAATAAGCATTTAGGCAGCCTTCAAAGAAGAGTTTTGGGAGCTCTCATGCTTCAGGACACCAGTCCCCAAAGCAGCCCTAGCCAATAAAGACTGAGAGGATACTGCACGAGCTGGCTTTTAATCAGGCATAAGGCAGCCTGCTGCTCTTAACTAAGCAGAAGGTCTGATGAGGAGAGGGGTGAGGAAGTTATCTGTTTTACCCAGCTGTGGTTTTGGTGCAGGCTAATAACTCCCATGTATCATCCTGCCTTCGTATGAAAATTTTCCGACTGGTATTAAAAATGGTCCCAGTGCAGTTTGCAGCAGATTCTCCGGGCAGCTCATGCAAAGTGCTGGTTGTTAGCATGCTGCTTGTGTAATGAGGGTGCTTAAGACTGTAAGGGGTCTCTGGAAGGTCCTTAAGAGTGATTGCAGTTCAGGAGACTCACCCACCTGGCAACACGCTGATTTATGGCCTGCTCAGTTAATAGCCCTGCTTAACACAGGAGTTTGTCGAGATTAAGTAATTGCCTGAAACAAAAAGTTTATTATCTTTAAGTCTCTGCTGATGAATGACTGGGTGTTGGAAGAATCATGTGAAAGATCATCTGTGATTCCCTCCCACTTTAAGGGAGAAAAGTAAAAGGAAATATAATAAGGTTTTAAAAGACAAGCTCTTCCAAAAGGAGTCTGAAAGCTCACAATGTACATTCAAACCTGGTCGTGGTTACAAGGAGGGGGTTTCACACCTAGGGTGCCATCTAATAAATAGCTCAAGTAAAAACACATTTCTGTGATGCATTTTTCCTCAAGTACTGCGTTTTGTAAACATTAATTAATACCACCTCTTGAGAGATAACTGATCCTGTCACACAATCATAAGATTGGGAATAAATCAAGATGCAAAGCCTGTTTGGTTTCCATACATTACATAGTGGCCTTTCCCATCGTACAAAAATCTGGAAATTTTCCCATCTAGAAAAGACTGCAGATAGCTGCAAAGTTAAAAGATACTGCAATGCAAAATTCTGCTACAGTTTCTCATCTCCATTTCCAGATGCTTCAGCAAGGTTAATCAGCTTGATTAAGGTCACACACACACTGCCTCATGAAACTGAGATCCAGGTTCTTTGGGATTTGCCCTGTTCCACCCCCACCCCAAGAAGAGCTGCCTGCCTGCTGAGCATCCCTCGCAGTGGGAGATCACACAATCCAAACCTCTCCTCCTTCATCCCTGATTTCCTTTCCACCCACGAATTTTCTCAGTTTGCACATGAGCACGGGAGTTTGGACACGAGGGAAACAGGACTGAGAAGAACCCCCCATCTCCACTGCAGCCACTAAGTAACATTCCCACAGATGTAACAGCCCCAGATGTCAGACACACTGTCCCTCTTCACATCATTTCGAGCCCTTCCTGCAATAAAATGGGAATTGGCTCCAGCTTTTCCTAGCACTTCTCATATTACCTTTTAATCCAAATACATATGGTTCAAGGAACGCTGAGAGACTTGCATGAAAAGAGGTACACCAAGAGAATGCACACCCTGGAAAAAAAGGGATTAGATCTGCAAGACTCCCTTGGCCCCAAACATGTGCCCCCCAATTCCCCAGCATATGAATCAAGAGTCTGATGAGATTCCTTTTGAAATCCCCCAAAAGATTTCTGTAGACTTCAGTGGCTTTTGGATCAGGCTACAAACTTAGAATAAATCATAAACTGGCTACATCTGCCACGTTTATTTCTTTCTTTCCCAGGTTTCAGAACAAATCCATTTTACTGCTGGGAAAAAGCAGAATGAAATAACTGACAAGAGTTCAAATATCCTGTATCACTCCTCATAATAATTCAGCCAGTCAGTCTATCCCATAACTTTGGGAAGTGAAGCAGATTACTTTGGCCAGATCAAACCACAAATCTGTGGTGCTTCATTTACGTGCAGTTTATTATTTAAGTCAACCTGTGCAAACCCCGTTTCTCTTGGGTTAGAAGTGACAATGTGGGGGACTAAAACAGAGTCTTAAACTAAGCTACACTTAACCAAAATATATTTGCACTGAAAAAAACCTAATGATCACGACAACCCCCTCACCCCACAATCAATTTTGGAGAGTCTATCTTATTAAAAAATATCTAATCTTAAAAGATACACAAAAAGCAAACACTAAAAAATGTGACCCAGGTCTCTGGAACCTCATATTCTGCATAAATTTGGATGAGTTTATTTATTTGTGGTTAACGTATTGCCCTTTTTTTTTTTCACTCTATTTATCACTCTTAGCAGCTTTTCCATGCGTAAAAGACCTCACGACACTTCCAAGTTGGGTGATTCTGTAGCATGTCTCTCTATCAGCGAGCAGAAAACAGTTCTTTGCCCATTTTCAATTCAGAGCCCAGTTGATGGATGCTGATAACTTCAAGATACCTTGAGAGATCTGCAAGATGGGGAACTTCCTATGGGAAACAACTTCAGATATCATTTAGGGTTTAATTTATTCATTCATCATCTGCTGAAAGCAACACTAGCACTGGCTTTGAGTTGAAAAAGCCACTGCACAATGGATATAGCATCATACTGAACTTTTCTCTCATTTTCAGTGCCTTCAGGAAAAACAGCAAGACATCCTGACAGGAGAAGCTTGGGGAAGGCTCTTGGATTTGCTTTGACCCACTGCTTGGAGCCCCTTGTGGCATTTCAGGATGAGATCTACACAACAACTTGTGAACTGTGCCCACAAACCAGGGTAACAGCAGAAATAGGTATATTAAGTTCTTCAGAAATGCAGTAGTGGTAGATCAAAATATCTGTGAACACTGTGTTTTACTGACAACACTATCTTTCTAACTTTGAAACAGGTTCTGCTACCAGGCCATTAGTACAAGCACTTTACTTTGAAGTATGCACTGTAATTCTTGCAATTTTACTCCCAGCTCTGGTATTCATTTGGCTCAGGTTACTTCTATAATTTATCTTCCCACTAGAAAAATTCAGCCTGTAATACACCCATCCAGAGTGGTACGGGTATATGCACCCTTGTTCTGTGCCCCTCTTTTATCCTGCATAATATTTTCAATAAGAAACTTTAAAGGGAAAAAAAAAATAAAAAGAGGTTTTCAATCCCAGTGATGCTAGCTCTCAGTTTTTCCCACGAGAAAATCACTTAGCACTTCTCTGACTTGAGGTGACTCATTGCTGTTCCCCTGCTGAGGCTCTGTGCTCCCCTCACGGTGTTTAACCCAGGCACGTAACTCGCCCGGTGTGGTGGGTGTGTTGGCATTTGCTAATAGCTTCCTGGGCTGTCACCTGCATGTGATGGCTAAGACAAAAGCTTACGTGATGATTTCTGTTTACAGAGCAGTTATGATAAGCTGACTTTTGCCTCTAGCTGTTGGGTTTGATAACTCAAATATGGCCTACATGAGCGCTCCTGTGAGCTGGCGACACTCTTGTTGAGAGTTGTTTTAGAGGAACTTTTTGACTGATCCTCTTGAAAATTATAAGTGAATTACTAATGCATGTGAATGAGGCTGCATTGGCAGCTGAGGAAGTTGCAGGGCCGTAATCTCTACACTCACATCCTCACGTGTCACATCACCTGTGCCACCTCGCTGGCAGCGGTCAGCACTCTCATGGAGGCTCGGTTTCCCAGCTCCCAATCTGAGGAATATTTCCTTCACCCAGTCCCACAAGTACAGGTATCAGTATGAATACGTCCCTCAGATGGAATACCTGCTGCCTGGGAACATCCTGAGCAGCAGAGCTGCAGCAGCAGATGCCTTTGAACACCTAAATGAGCATTTTCCCAGCACCAACCCCGATTTCACAACTCTTCACTTGCAAACAAACAGCCTGTGTGTGTTCAAGAGGAGAAGGGATCTGGGTCAGGGACTGAGGAGACAAAGAAACCACATTGCAAGAAGAGTGCTTTGTTCCTCAGGGAACAACAGTGCCAGGTAGGCACCAGCACTTCGAAACATCTCTGGGGCTGAGGAAGGAAAGAAAGCAAAGAAAGCACAAAGATGAACTCATGTCAGCATCACTTGGGTTGCCAAAGCCATGACTAGAGGAGGTAATGGCAGACCTAACCACTGAAGAGTTCACAGTGCCCTATTCCATTTCTCTAGGAATCAGGTGATACTTATCCTGACGTTCACTTAGTGAAGAAAAAGAAGTGGTGTAAGAAACAGAGGAAGCTGTGATGTGAAGGGAAGGGATGACAGGCTATTGCAGCCACCTTTCTAAACTGCTAACTGAACGCCCATGGCGACAAATCACTATGGCTATATTTAATTATTCACACTCATCCCTATGAGATTTTCAGTTACTTGGCTGGCCAGCGTGTTTGTGGGCACGACAATTTTCCACATCACTGGGTTTTCTCCATTTCTCAGAAGGCATTCTTCTCTGATCTTCTCTCAACTTTATCTCACCTAGTATCAAGGCAAGCCACATCAGCAGCCCAAAAGAGTTGCCAAATACAGTTTTGACAGTACATACACTTGCTAATTAATATTATTAAACTGTTGCAACCACAACTCCCAGCCAAGAAGGGACTTCTAGAGTATAATCCAAATCACAGGTACTCCTATCACCTCCACTGGCAAATGCCATGTGGTTGACGTATAGCTGGGAAATGGAGAAACTGGTTAATACATTTTCCTCTGATTCAAATGATTGTGTGATCATATGAAAGAAATCTGTTAGCAGCTGGGCAAATAAGGGAAATTGTTTTTCACCTTCAGCTACTATATGTTTCTTTTTTATCAGTGCCTGGTTCTAAGACACCCTTAATTTGTTATTTGTAAGTCAAGTGTTGCTACATTTGCTTATGTCCTGTAATACCATAGTTTGCAAACAGTTTCACTGACTTAAGGCAGCTCCAGGTGGGACTGGACGGCAGATTCAGGCTTTGGAAACAGCTCTCAGTTCAGGAAAGTGATGGTGCATATCCTTATCTCCATCACAGCGCAGCTATCCCCTCTTTTCATACCCTGAACTTTCAAGTGACACAACACACCCCAGTCATGCAGAGCGGGTGAGAGAGGCAGGGCCAGGTCTCCATCCACCCTTGCCTCCTGTGCTCCAGCCTTCCACCCTGTGTCAAAAGGAAAAGACAATTCTGCTGCCCAAACTGGGACACTCTACATTAAACTGCCATAGCTGGAAGCATATTTGAGCTGTCAAGGAGGTTAAAGAGCAGAGAGATGATCTGCCTTGAGAAACATCAGGACTGATGCCTCCACAGCCTAAGTAAACTTCTGTGACTCTGGCTCCCAGTGGAAACAAAATGACCATTTTTATCACCTCACCTCATCCTGGGTCTATAGAGAAATGTAAGGCGAATCCAGTGACTGCTAATATCTTTAGCCACATTTACTGAAACCTTTTGACACCAAGGCTATTTTTATTGCCTAAGTGCACGATGCCTGTATCAGAATGCAAGTTTTATTGCTTACAGTTCAGCCTTGCAAAAAGCCTTTTCCAATAACTGTCTGTGGCAAAGACACGCCTTAATGACATAGGGAGAGGCTCCAGTACCTCCTAGCACAGCCTGGCACTAAGAGCAGTGTTAGACATCCCACACATCTCTACCCTCCCGCAGCCTTCACTCCCTGCTGAGCTCTCTGTGCACCAGGGCTGCACCCAAAAACACCTGCCTTGGCCAAGCAGCTGGACATGCCAAAAGTGTACACACAGAACAGGAATGAAACACAGCTCTCTACAAGTTTTGTTTGGCTTCTCAAAACAGCACAATAAGCAGATTTTACTACTTAGAAGTGGATGGTACATTCAGTCTTCTCCTCCTCCTCCTCTCAGCCTCCTGACCAGAAACTGCAATATCCAGCAGTGCCCAAGGACCTCTAAGCAGCTCCACCAGATCAGGCAAGGCTCATGGTGTCCCATCTCCAGCAGTAAGATGGGAGAGAGCCAGGAGATGCCTACCTAGAGTCCTCCCCACAGGCAATTTCTCATCTTGGGTCCTGAGGCAGAAATGTGCCTTTGTATGTAATGACCTTTCAAATGTTTCCTTTCTGAGCTGTGCCTCAGTTTCCCCAGTAGCAGAACAGAAGAAAAAAAAGGCTGCCTTAGTTTTATAAGAATCTCTTAACAATACCACTGCCTGCAAATGGCTTTAAAAAAGACTGGACAGAAATCTGTGCATGTCTATGTAAACCCCTTAATTTTAAAGTTTTCTTTCAATTACATGGTATTCACCTGTCTATTCTTTTTTCCTGGAACTGCCAACTCTTTCAAACAGTAGAATGTATCCCAAGCAAATAAAAGTAGTTTAGAGTGATACAATCTTGGTGTCTTATACCATCAGAGCATCACATGCAACACCTACATTGAGAAACCAGGAACTCGAACAGATGCAGTCAGATTGCTCACAGTGGGAGTTCAGAGACAAATAATTCAACCTTTCATCACTCTCTAATCCCAGGAAAGATATCAAGGTTAAACTACTGAGAAAAATATAGCCAGTGTTAAGCAATACGGATTTCTCTCTCAAAAGGCATAATTAGCCAGGCAGCCATGGTCATCCAGCTCAAGAATTTGAACTTACAGTAATTTCTCCCTTCCCAAGATGCACAACCCAAGTAGGTGCATTCACTGTCTGCAGCCAGTGGGTTTGGTGTCAGCCACTTGCTCTATAATTGGCTCTTTATTGTGAGTTACCACGAAAGGCTCCAGGCAGTCCCCACAGACCTTGCCCTTGATCTGGGTTAAGATACTTTGACCTGTGATCTTTTATAATAAATGATATCCCCGTGCTGAAGAATGCTGCCTTCAACAATATAGGCCTGCCCTCAGGAAATGGGAAAGGAGTTTTCCTATAAAGGCAGATTAACGAAATTCCACGCAAATTTCATGCATTTTGAATAATCATCTGAACCGTGACGAACCAGCTTCCCCTTGCAGGGATCCTGCTCCAAATCTTTGTAGTTTGAAGACAAATTTAGCTGTCTCTTTCTTGGCTGCAAAGCCTGTTGTTTTTCTTGGACTTGGCACGTCAGAATGAGAGTGGTGCTCAGGGCAGCTTGACCCCCAGGCTTGGCTGCCCAGCAGACAGAAGACACCACCCAAGCACCCATGTACTCATGTGCAAGGATGGCTTAAATTAAAGTTTTTACACAGCGCAATATTCCCTCTTGAGCTGGGATAAGCTCCAGTGCAGGGATCAAAGAGGATTTCTTCTTGTGCTGATACCCCTTCCTCCTTGGCCCAGCTGTCAACACAGGCAGTGAAACCTTCCCTCCTGGTACTTTCTTCCTCTGTTTTTGACAGCTCGTGAAATTCTGGGTTTGGGACAGGGCTGTGCTCAGCAGCTGCACAACCTGCACTGATGGCACCTGGCTGGGATAAAGCCACCCACCAGTCGTTCTCTCCCAGGCACCTTCCTCTGGGGCAGCTCTGAATGTCCTTCTCTCAGTATTTTCCTTTTGCTCGATTTCTGGCCTCTCTACTGTCTCTGTAAGCATGATGACAGTAGGTGTCCCACTCTTCCATCTCTGGGCACTTCTCCAGCTCCTCCAGCTCCTTCCTCAGGGGTTTTCCCAGCTCTGAGGGTACTGGCATCCATCAGGTTCCCCTTCTAAACCCCCTTCTATCTCCTAGGGACATCGTCACTGCTCTAAGGCACATCTCCACCACCCTCAGGAACCCCAAAATATTCCCCCTATGAGATGTGCACCATGTCTCCCAATACCTTCTCCCTGATGGTCAAGGTTGTGTCTGCCTCAGCACTTCTGAGGCTCACTCCCTGCCTTTTGATCTTGAGCCAAAGTCTCAAGGCATTATCACATCCTCCTGCTCACCAGGGTCAAACCAAGAAGCAGTAAAGAAACATCAACTACTTTTAAATTTTAGTTTCCTAAAGAAAATGGTTGGTTTTAAGGGACATGGCTGTGTTAGTCAGACACAAGCATTTTTTCCTAGAGTAGTGTGTGGTGATAGAATCCCACAGGACAATAAGAAGTTTAAAGCATTAAATGTTTTAAAGGATGTAATGCAAATTATAACAACTTTCACTGTTCTTCCACCAGCTTATATCGAAATATTTTCCTGATACTCATGAAATATCAGATGAGAAAACTTTCAGTTTACAAAAAGAGTCTTAGGAGTCTTTCACACAGAGCAATATTAATGAGATTGCAGCCACAAGGAGTGAAAGCACAGGAGCACAGTGTTTGTACTGTGTATGTCAGCCCTCATGTGTGCTTTCAGAGGAGGAAGCAAACAAAATGTTTTGCCAAGCTTCTGAAATGGTATGATGTTAGGATAAACTCCAGCACACCTTTACTTACGGGAACCTAAAAAAAATGCAAGTAACTATCACTTGTCATTACTACAGCTAAACTAGGATATTCAAAAGCAATGTTATCTTCCTAGCAATCACTACCACAATAATATACAGAGGGACAGTTGCTCTGAAAAGAATGTCACTTCCTTGATTCCAGTAAATCATTTATGAAATTGTGATCTTTTAAATGAAAAAGTTCAGGAAAAATGTATTGCAGTTAACAGCAAAGCAGACAACAGGACATTAACAGCCTGACATAAAGTCTATTGAAATCAATGGGAGTCTTTCCACTAACTTCATCGGGGTTTGGATCAAATCCTCCAGCAGAATAAGCTATTCTGCAATATCTATTATTACGCACAGTTTTGTCCTGGTAATTAGATGCCGGGAGAGCACAGTGCGATTGTTTAAGGCACTGATCATTCACCCATGGAGACCTGTGCTCAGAGCCTGGGTGGGTTGAACTCAGAGGGGCTGCAGATTCCCAGTGGTGCCTGTCTGCATTCCCAGCCCCACTGCTGCTCCCAGGTAGACAGGACAGGAAAAGGCAAGAGAAAGTGAAGGTCGGGGCTGAGCTGGCAGAAATGTGGCAAGCCCCTGCCCAAAAATACCTGCTTCCTGCCCTTCCTCCAACTCCTCAACTTTCCCCATGCACCGTCACGCATGCATAATATTTTCAAATAAGTGGACAGCCAGCAGGTCTCAGGTCTGCACAAAGCAGCTCTGTACAGCCCCAGGCGTTTCACACAGTGCACTGTGCGCCACCAGCATTACTGACTATACACAGAACACAACGCTGTGTTTGCATCTTGTTTCTAAGGTAAAACATACTGCTCCTTGCAGGATAGTTTTGAGGGAGGGACTGCAAGTCCCCTGCAACCAAAATGCAAACAGAAGGGGTAAACCACGCAGAAAGGACTCCCACCATGAAGCTATACATTTGGATCACTATAAATACAGGACTCCATGCCATTAACAGCCAACAGGTAAGACAGTACATCCTGAATTCTCAGAGGAGACCAGCATTGCAAAGCTCTGCCCCTGCAATGAGACTCAATGCAGAGAGTGGGCAAACCTGTGCTCATCAGTTAAAAAAAAAAACAAGCAACTAAGGAAGTTCAGCAGGTTGTGGCTGGGACGAAGACAGCACTAGAGGTTGCTAGTTCACAATCTTTTCCCACGGAAGACCTGCAAGCCACCAAGTAACACAGAGAGGAGGCAGGCAACAATGATCAAAGGCATTCCCTTGCACAGTTCAAAGCCTATCTGTGGCACTGCTCACTGTAGGATGGTGCTCATACTAAAAAGATGCATCATTTCAGAAAATGACTACAAATTCACGGAGGAAAAATTCTGTGATGCCACCTGGAAATCAGCTGGTCACTGAACTGCAACATTTGCGAGGCTTTGAGAGCACCACTGGGAAGCTGCTTCCACACCTGCACTGCAACTGAGCGCTCCTGCCTCTCTGAAGCTGGAGTCAGAGGTAGACCGACCTTGACCTCGACCTAAGCTGCTGCTGCTCCTGAGCTAAGTTTAAAAGATACCCCTCCCTGACACAACCTGGCAGCACGTGAAAACAGGGGGCTGGGAAGTGACCTGCCTGGCATTAATGGCAATGCCTGCTTGAGTCACGTCTTCCTTACCCCCAATGTCTTTTGTGCAGCTAAACATCTGAACTAATCTACAGCTGCCCGTATTTCCATCAATGGGGGAAAAAAATCCAGGTGAGGAATATTTCCAAATGCCTGCAGCAGCTGGGAATCCTTCCCTTTTGCTATTTTGTGTGTTGAAGGGTGACCTCTTGCAATTCCCAACTCCCCGCCCCAAATCAAATTTTGGTCTGGGTGCTGGGTCTTCTGGATCAGCAAGAGGCTACACTTCAGTCCCTGATACTTTGGCAGAGCTGATGGCCTGAGATGTGCCACTACCTCAGATGCAGAGCAGTTATCATGCACCAGCTCCACCTAGAACACCTGGCTATCTCTCTGCCACTGCTGGGCCTCAAAAGCCCTGGATACAAACCCTTGCCTTCACCACTCCCCATCTCAGATTTATGAAGACATGGTAGAAGCAGTCTATAAGAATAATTAAAGCAACTGAATTGACTGAATGTGTTTGGATGAGCTTTGGTCACATCAGTGTGAAAATCCCCCCACTGGCAGCACACTAGGATGGATCCAACAGGAGGAACACAGGGCCTGGTGTGGAGCAGTGCTGCAGAAGTGAGCCCCGTGCAGTTGAAAGTGAGGCCTCCCTTCCTGTGCCGCTCTGACATCTTAGAGATCTGCAAAAGCTATTTGCAGTGAGAGGCTTACTTGTAAAACATAAATGAATACCAGCTGTCTGGACAGGCTCAGAGTGCAGCCTCCCTCCTTCGATGGCCTGTGGTCCCTGGGGAAGCTGGCTGGGCTGGCAGGATGTGCCTTGTCTCTCCATCCCAGGGAGACACATGGGCAGCAGTGTGGTGAAAGGGCATCAATGTTTTCTCCCTGAGGTGTCGCTTGGTAAGCAAACCAACTGCTTTTTCCCCCTCATAGGGGAAAACACAGGTTTTTTTATCATCCCTGTTTTTTTTCTTTTAAATACATTTCTTTTTAACCTTGAAAACAAATCACATTTTATGTTATCCAAGAATAAAGTAAGTCTGAGTCTCACTGCCCCAGAGACCCGCTTTGGATGCACTCATCCACTTCTCCGTTTCAAGCACAAGCACATTCCTGCCCCAACGCTGGGTTCCAGCAGGGTCTGCTTCTGCATATCCCAGGGCTCCAGCTGGGTTCCTCTGCCCATTTTTTTTTTTTTTAATTTACCTTGGAAATAATATTTCCTGGCAACATATTAATGCCCTTTTCAAGGCTCAAAAGAAAATCCAAACAGCCACACAGACCAGAAGCCAAGCGCCTGAGCAGGGAGAGTGGTACCTGCCTTGTATCTCAATACTTATAATTTGCTAATACTGCCATTAATACTAAGTTTTATTCTACTTACATGTTTTATCTGTTTAAATAGTTACTTGGCCTTCCCCACAATAAAACATGAGAGACTGGCCAGTGTTTGTCTCTTCTCACACTGACACAACAGACCTGACTTTGATTTGTAAGTTTTTTTCACTGCATATGAACAAATGCAAACATGCAAAAGACAGCACTGTTTGCTCTTGCTGCACCTCAAGACTTTCACAATTACAGTATGGGAGAACACCGGGCTTCCTCAGTTTCCAAAAGGGGCAGAGCAAGGCCCATCCATGTCAGGGACAGTGTGACAGACTCCAGCAGCTCTGGGCACTGGGATGACACAGCCACAGAAGTACATTGCAGTGAGTGTGCAAGGGCAATGTTCAGGTGCTGGCTTTAAGCATTTGCCTGCTGGGAGTTTTAACCTCCAAAATTATTTGCAGGTGTAATTGGCAGCGTGCAACCCTCTAAGACCCATGTTGAGTGAGAGCTGAATCCTGATGCACCTGAAGGTTTTTGCATGGGAGGGAATCAGAGGAGGATTGAGGCAGGTCTGGATGGCTGGCTGGAATCAGCAGCCACAAGCCAACTTGAGCGAGCGTTGCTCTGGGGCAGAGCACAGCCGTGTGTCGTTTGGAGCTGGTATGATTGGTTTGGTGCAGCTGCTGGTCGGGCTGGTGGCCCTAGGGGAGGCAGGAGGCCAGCAGTGAGTGCCCAGCCATGGCAGCAGCCCGCCAGCCCCAGAGGAGTTGCAGGGCTCGCTGCCACTTCCATCCCCTCGCAGCAGAGACCTCAACTCATCTCACTTGTGTCCTCAAACCATGGTGAACCTGAGGTATCAGGAATGCTAATCGCTGCTCAGCTGAACATTTCCCCATAATAACCTTTAATGACTCTGTAATTACTCTTTAAACCATTGACTTTGCAATCATTTTTTAATTCCCCTTTGCCACGTCTCCCTGTGCTACCAAGCTGGAAGGCTGAACTGTAAGTGAATATTAGCCCGCTAAGGCGATGGCTGTACCATTGCAGCCGTGCTTAATGTGAGGGCTTTGAAAGAGTTTGGAGGGCAGGGGGAGGGGAAGGAGGAAACAAAAAGCACAGCAAGATTTTCCCCAAATTGGTTTCCATCAAAACAAAGCCCTACCACTTTGCTAAGCTGCTTTAGGGAACGGTTTGGAAAAAGCAGGGATTCCTTAGTGACTTGCTCTGCTAACTCTGCAAATAGACTCCTGTGCTGCAAGCACTGATTTTCAGCTGAAACAAATACTAGAAACTACATAGTGATAATTCAGGGGGAAGGCAAGTCCCTCGCTGAATGAACTCGACTGAATCTACCCCATTGGAAACCAGTATTTTGGCGGAGGGGGGATACAGAAGCAGTAAAAGAAACTTGAGTGTCCAAGACTCAGCGTGAAGCCAGCACAAAGCAGGCAGGAACGGGCAATTTCTTTTCAAGCCTTCGCCTCCAGGAACAATGGCCCTATTGCAACCACCCTTTGCTTTTCTTCCCGTGATTAACATGCAGCCCATGTGGGAAGAATGGGAATTTATTCTGCAGTTGAGATTCCAGAGGTGCTATCGGGTCAGGTGGCTAATCGTTAAATCAAACTGCTGTCATCTTCATTCAGGTCCTGTCACCCGGGGCCACATTATTACTTGGGTTTATGCAAAATAAACAGCTTTGCTAAACATTCCTCTAAAAGAGGGTCAAATAAAGAAGGGAAGGAGGAGATACACCACCGACATCCAGTAAATCCTGCATTCCCTCCCACCCCTGCTCCAGCTCTGTCCTGGACTGATTAGATGAGGATGGGGGAAGGAAGGTTTTCAAGTTTTTAAGCTTTTGTTTTTATCAGCATGCCATTTTTCTCTTTTCTAATTCCACTCAAGGCTCCTTAGTGAGTACTGTTAACTTATTCTTGTCTGGGTCTGGCTAATTCAGTTTCTTTCTTGAACTACATAGACTTACAATTCTCTATTTTCTATAGGTGAACTCAGCCATAAGAAATCTCTTATAACTCCTCCATAAAAGACAATCTCTCAGAGATTTCCTTCAAGACACATAGAGAGATGCTTAATGCAAGGCACTCAGAAGGAATGTTAATTGCTGTACTGCACACACACATTTTTGGATCAGTGGATTATTTGGAAATCCTGAGCTTGCTGCTGTAACAGGTAGCCGAGAAGGTCTGCTGAAGTGTTTCCAGTTATTGATGGGCCAAGGCCCTGTGAAGGAGCAAATGTACTGACTAGCATGGTGTGTCAGAGGGAAGACAGCCTGGGATTTTGCAGCAAGAAGAGAAACAGAATCTTCAACCTTTCTTGCATCACTCTCCTTCCAGCTTGGCTTCAGAGCCCATTTTCAAGGACAACCAACACATGGCTCCAAAGACTGGCTCACCCCAGTTCCTCCCATCACAGAGTACCACAGTCAAGGACAATTCCCACAGACTGGCCCAGCATCATGCTCATGAGATACAAAGCCCTGGCCAATCTGCACAGAGCTTGAGGTCCCAAAAATAGCCAGACAAAATGTACAACCGTGAATGCCAAAGAGAAGAGCAGAAATATTGTCCTAGATAAAGGAGCAAAATGATACCCATTTAAAGTAAGGTACTGTGCTGTTTCAGTTCCTTCAGACCAGCAGCAGTCAAAAAAACCCCAAACCAAAACAACAACAAAAAAACCCCCAACCAGCCAAACAAAAACCACAAAACCCAAAAACCCAAAACCCACCCCAAGACACACACACAAAAAACCCTAACCAAAAATCCCAAAAATCCCACCCTCATGATTAACATTCATCTGCCTTGAAAGGAACTTTTAAAATATGTTTTTGTTCTCTGTGGCTTGTTGATCCCCGGCAAAAAGTTAAAACTGGGATTAAAACTGAAGGGCTGTAGCCAGGAGACTGTCACTTCTAGTTTCTCTTCCCTCAAGGATTAAAAAGTTACTTTTAATTAATGTTGTTTCAAGATGTCAAGCCTGGCGCGACTGCCCCCAGCGCTGTTTCCAAAGGCTGGTGAGCAAGGCAGGCGTGCTTCAGGCTCTTCCCACACTTCTCACAATCTGCCTTTTGTGGCACACGCTCCCCCAAGCTGGCACACATCAGCTGTCCTGGGAGTGATGTGCCCATGAAGCAGAGTGCCCACATGGTGGGTTTGGGTGGGTAAGGGCAGGTAAACTTCAGCTTTGAAATACTCTCACACAGCACGAGACGCTTGTGTGCAGGATGAGCTCCGGCATCTTTTACAAAAATATTTTCATTGCCTGAGCTCCCCGGGGGAGGTATTGATCCTTCCCGAGCACCTAAAGCCTGTTTCATGTATGAAGAAATCCCCTCCTAGCCCAAACATCAAAACATCTAAGCGTGAGTCCAGCTTTACAGAATTATGCTGGGTTATTCCTGGACTGTACACAAATTGGATGCTAAACACACACCAGGGCGTATGACTAACACATGTCGCTTCCTTCCTGAATGCTCTGGCAGCGAGTTCAATTGAAACAGGACTGTCTGAAAAATCCTGCCCCAAAAGGTCAGACACAGAGTGTCTCGGTTCTTCTGGTGTTTCACAGAGAATCTGGTATGAGGGAAAATTACGGCAAGCAAAAACTGGAGCACAAATGTGACCACAGCCCTGACCTCTGATTGAAAATGCCTCATTGCTAGTTCAACCACAGGCAGACAGACATGATTTAATCCAACTTTTTCACTCCCTTTGCTGCATGGAGCTCACTCGTACTTTTGCTGCTCCTCAGGGTATAAAACTTTTTTTATCCGCCCACGGTAGCCAAGGTACATACGCCACAACCACCAACTATGAATTTATTCAAGGTGTGCTTAGAAACTGGCAGGTCTAATAAAATGCAGAACAGTTTAAGATGCCCTGGAACATTTTTGCATCACATGTCCAAGGAATCATATATCTGTTGAGGCATTTGGGGAAAGAGATGGAGCCAAAAGTGCTGGGGATGTCTCTAAACAAAGACTTGTGTGGAGAGACCCCACTCCCCAGAAGGATGGGAAGACCCAAAACTTGAACTGCACTTTCCACCACCAACTGAAAACTCAGTGTGTGGTGGATGAAGAGGTCCCACTGCTCACAGCCACAGCAGGTGGCAGGAATTCTGCCCTGTCACAGCTGGGCCAGCATCTCCCTGCCATATGGGGCCACAGGGCTTTAAGGGAAAGGTGAACACCTGGTGCACATGGGCCCAGACTGCCTCCATCACTCCTGTACAAGACATGAGGAGCGCCACTACTGCTTCACAGATGAAAACATGAATAAGCTGGTCACCTTTCACCTTTGCATCATCTCCCCAGCAGAGTAACTGACAGTGAGAGCTATTGGAGTAACCAATTTCCCATCCTTCACCAGTGGGAAGCAAAAGAGCCAAATCTCACCAAGTGCCCACGAGAGACAGGAATGAAAACCAGACAATGAGTGGAAAGGCTGAAAAGCACCAGCATGAGGTTCTGGTGGTTCAAGAACGAGAGATTTGAGTGCTCTGAGAGTAGAGGCCAGTACAAAGTGTTTCCACGAAATTACATTTTTGCTCTATTTTGCAGGGATTGTAGATCACAGGAAATAAGCCATATAACTTATGGCCCATCCATTTGCAAGGAACTGACACTAAGCAGTCAGAAAGCAAATTACTACAACTAAAGCAAGCAAGTAAGCAAATCTCATTGCTCTGAGACAGGTGGCACAAGAGAACTTATCTCTGTGCATAGTATGGAAAGAGATGTTCATCAGCTTGGGATCACCTCCACTGAACAGGAGGATTGGAACCATGTGACCACTGTTTTAAAAAGGGAAAAGGAGAGAGGGGGAGGGAAACCAGAGAGAGAGCACGACAGTGATCCCATTCATCTATAGATTGTTGAGGGTCGACATAATGAGTCTTGCAAACTGGACCAAGCAGCTCTGCAAGGCATTATTGCTAGTAAATAAATCACTTAGCAGGAGAAGAAAATGCATGTATAAATCTTCTGTGCTGGTAGCAGACATGTTTCACTAGCAACTACCTCCTGAATAACATGCCAAGAAAGCCAATAGAGAGAGTTTGTGAATGCATGTCCAAAGCTTCTTAGCAAACTGTCATATTGATCTAGCACAGCCTAAGGAAGCCTAAGAAGACTCAAGGAGTTTGGGCAAATGCTTGTATTAGTGTTCCTTTCCTCTTAAGAGTTTGCTGAGACGGCACTTCAGTGTTTCCCAAGTAGTGCACCTCCGACCCTGGCAATCCATCAAGTGAATGCAAATTGTGGACCAGACAAAACCAGGCAAACAGCAATGCTGCTTAATAATAATGTACTCCCAAAGAGAAGGACTTCCTCTACAATGATTGCTGTGTACACATTTAAACTAAACACCCAAACTTCTTATTAGCCTCATCATGATTTGTGTTTTTGTTCCCTTTGAAATGCTCCAAAGTAAATGGTACAAGTTTACTCAAGGCTAACCTCAAACAGTAGGCTTTCTGAACTGTGCAAACGAACAAAAGTTGGGCTATATATAGATGGCCCACATTTATTATAAGGCCCTTTTGAAAACCAACACCCAGCAAAGTAGAGCTAAGGAGCAAGTTTGAAAAGAAAATAATCTCAGTAATCACCACTCTCTTTGCATTTGGCCTGACTGGCCCTAATTTGGTGGGGATTGTCCAGGACAATGCCCTGGGGCAGCTTCCCTAAAGTCCATCTCCAGCCATATAATTAGCAGGAGTCAGCTCAAGTCAGAAGAGCAGTTTTTCTTCTGATCTGCACAAGGTGTTCTGCTGCCAATACCATTTCTCAGAGCCCTTCACACTCAGGGGAAGAAAAAACAAAGGAGAAAAAAAAAAAAAAAAAAAAAAAAAAAAAAAAAAAAAGAGAGATCCAGAGTGCTTATTTATTCACTGCATGTTAAACACTGAAAGTAGTCCCATGAGCGTGGGGTAGCCCAAAATATCACAGATCCAGGGCTGACCTTCTGCCAAAGCACTTTTGATGCAGCTTTTAAGAAATGTGGTTATCACAGTGTTTGTTTTAAACTCCTGTTAATGAATTGGGCAGACCTACACTGAGAAACTCACTAAATTATATTTAACCTTGTTAATTTAACTCAAGAATTAATTACTATATTCTAATGAGCTTTCTATTTGTTGTTTTTCACTTGTATTTGCAAAATGCTTTCTATGCAATGGAAGTTTTCCTATCTGTTATAATGGGAACATTCCCAAAGTATCTAAGTGCTTACGTTTGGCTTGACTTGGACCATTGCTACTACATTTTTAGCTTAGAAAAGAAAAACACTGCCACACACATGCTCAGATTTGTCATGGGCTCACAGGATATATGAACACACAGAAGGAGAAAAGAGAGTGTGCTAGCTGACACAGCCTGGCTGTGGTGCCCCTTGTTGGAAGGGATCAAAATCACTTTTCCATGGAGTCAGGCCAAACCCACTTATGAGTCACTGCCTTCAAAGACCCATTGTAAAATGTGTGCAGAAGTCCTCTAAGGCCACTGAGGCTGGAGCTGCAATAGCAAGTTGCTTCTTGTACAAAAACCACACATACCCTCAAAATGCACTAAAAATTAATCAGTAGATCAACTAATAGGCACACGGAGTCAGGTTTCACTGCCCATATTCTCAGCCATTTAGAGCTTATTCTGGAGCACTCCAGAAATCTTCAGTGGTGAGCACTAATACTACAGTAAAGTGCCTGCAAAGTGCTGCCTGCTGGCACTTACACACATGAAGGTACACAAATACTGACTCCAATACAAAGCAAGACTGCCATGCTGCAGACACAGAACTGTCACTCTGTGGTGCCAGCCAAAGGCACGGTGATGTACTCCACTGAAGCCTCTGTTTAAGCATAGTCTAGGTATGATTGCTCCATCCTGAGCATTCAGCCATACAAACTCACTGTAAGCATCACTGGAGCCAGACATCATACCAGTACTGCAGGAGCTATGCCAGAACCAATTAAAAAATAGAAATTTGGCTTCTTAAGATGATGAGAACAATTCCCAAACTGTTGGGCCAAAAGCATCAGAGTTGATTATGAAATAACAGGGCTTTACCCAAGCAGATCCTGATGGTGGGTCTCAACGTAATTTCTGCTCTTATTTCCATTATGAAATGGAATTGGCAACCCAATGGTTACTTTGGGAAATAAACACTATGCTGGAATAAACCATGGCCAAAATGTCCATCATCCCTCAAGCACAACACAACAGAGCAGAGGAAAAAAGAGAACAGCAATGGCTTTGCAACTGGCCCTTACTTCAGTCAACTCCAGTGGCAGGGAGCTTCCTTGGGATGCAGCCACCAGCCTGGGCTACTCCAGAAAACTCCTCAGTACACAAACTGGAGACCTGTGCTAGTGAGAAAGTCATTATGTTGTTAATTGGGATGGGCCAACATTCTTCTGGCCTTGACTTAAAGGGGGTAAATCTCTTTGCTGCTGCTGAAGTGTCTGAATACCACAGTTCCCAGGCAGGAAGCCATTGATGACTGGGTGTGTGCAAAATAGAAAATAGCCTGTTTATGGCACACCATTCAGTATTACCAGGAGCACAGTATCCAAATTGTCTGGGACAGAGCCTTTAGGGCAAGCCACACTCCAAATCTCTACCCTCTTAAAGAGCAGGTTGAAGAGGGTGTAATGAGCCTCAGCACATACACAGAATTATTTCAAGAGCATTTTAAGAGATTTTGAAAGCCCAGTTTGAGACTCTGTGCTGCTTTCAGATAGCTTGTGTCTCATGCTGGTGAAACATTCAGCATTCATGCTTCAAGCCTGAAAACCTACAATCACAGATCCATAGACTGCTTTCTACTGGAAGAAATCTTCAAAGATCAACTAATCCAAAATCCCTGCCATCTTTACTAGACCAGGCTGCACAAACCCCCATCCAACTTGGCCTTGGACATTTCCAGTGATGGGGCATCCACAGCTCCAGGCAACTTGCTCCAGCGCCTCACCATGCTCACAGTACAATATTTCCTCCTAAAATTCATTCTAAACATACTCTCTTTCAGTTTAAAACTGCTACGCTCAGTCCATGGTAGAAAGTCTTTCTTCATTTTTTTGTAGTCCCCCTTTAAGTACTTAATGGCTGCAATTGAGGTCTTCTCTGAGTCTTTTCTTCTGCAGGCTGAACAACCCAAACTCTCTCAGCCTGCCTTCACTGGAGAGGTGCTCCAGCCCTCTGGTCACTTTTGTGGCCTCCTCTATGCTCTGGGAGCCCCAGAGCTGGATGCAGCATTCCAGGTGCAGTCTAACAAGGGCAGAGCAGAGGGGCAGAATCACCCCTCTCAAACTGCTGACCATGCTTCTTGTGCAGGTTTGGTCAAAAAGGAGGCCAAGGATGTGATTTTCATTTGCGAGTTTGTCCCTGCTTGCCTATTGAAAAAGCTCTGTCTGAACAATTAAACATTCTGGGCTTGAAGAGACTTCACAAATCTTCCGTGAGAGGGAGATTAAAATGTTTGCACAAATTAGAAACTAAATTTTATCTCTTCCCACATCTCTTAAATTTTAATTTTTGCAAACACACTAATGCATAGTTGCACTTAAGACTCACACATATTAGATCTACAATACAAATTACCGTGCATTCTTTAACACTTAGTCTCTTCTCAACACAAACTAGCTGTTTTGTAACTAAGAGACAATCTCCTCCTTTTTCTCTCTCCCTCTTGTTTTGTTTTAGGTCACTGACTTGAAGTAATGCCTCTACAGAACTACCATAACAATTTCCTATACATCAGAAAAACCAACGTCATAAACTGAATTCAAAACAAGGAAATAAACAAAAAAGAACCACCAAAGGAAGTGAAACTACATTAATGTTACTGGTTTTTATCTGTGTTCAAGAGGCACTGAGTTTGGAAAGGACAGCACCTTAGTGTGGCTTACTGAGTAAGAGTAAGAGAAGTGGGGGCATATGAACTGAGACAGTGCAACAAGGCCATAAAACCCAGGGAAGAGCAAGAACTCCTTCTGCTGAGTGATTCAGCTCTTCATGTGGGCACTTCCACATCAGCTCCAACCTGCAGCATCTTTCAGGCCTGACACACCAACCAGCCTCAGTGGGTGTACACAGACATAAGCAAAGTCACAGGCAAATTACCATCTTCACTGCTGTTGCTTATGTTCATATCTACTAAGCTGCTCCTTCAGCTGACCCCAAGGGAACCACCACTGCACTCAATGCTTTCCTCTTTTTACAGTGATTGTAAAAATTCCCAGAGCCTGGACTGGGCAGATCCCTTTCCAGGTGCTTTTGGGGCTGCAGGTACCCAGCCACTGATGGGGTACCTTTGCTATGATCAGCAGAAGCCATCTGCCTTCCCAGACTTCCCAGAGAAGTGCTCAGGAGTGTAAGCAATGGTGTGGGTGACTTAACCAGCAAAGAAACTGGGCAGCCCAGGGACACCTCCCCATCCCTGAAATTCAGCATCCTGATTCTGGAGCAAGAGGTGACAAGTAAAACTGCAGAGCTGAGCACTGGAGATTTGCCCCAGAGACAACTGAAACCCACAGCGATGCAGGAAATGGGATGGTCTTTGGAAATTCAACTAATGCAAAAGCTCATTTATACCACAAGTATATGAACAATGACTGAGCATCAGGAGTTACAGCTGAGTAAGGATTTCTGGGCTTGGCTCAGAAGAGCTAATCACTATAGAAGAAAAACCCACCTCACTTCACATATGCAAATTGAAGCTTACAAGAGCATGTAACTCTCATTAAACCTTTTAACACACATGCTGCTTATTTCTGCCAGCACCTGATGGTATGCTAAAGTGCATTCAGTTTCAAACTATCAGTCTCTGGACCCCTACTACACGGCATGAATAGACAAAGCATGTAATTAGGGTCAGGGTGGATAGGAGGGAAGAGTTTGGTTCAAAAACAATGTTTATTTTGAGCAGCCTGAGCAGAACTGCTAAGCATTTCAAGAGTTAAGCATATTTTCTTTGTTAAAATCTTTAAGCAAGCCTCATAGCAGCAAACTGATGAGAGGGTAACATTCCTCACTAATTATAACCAACGTATTAAATTTCATTCAACAGTAAAGCAGCATAGAAACACAATGAAAAAGCTACAGCACAGCTAAAATACCCCAAGTTGTTAATGAAAAGTAGCTGAAATAACATACTGGTTTGGTCAAATCTGCGAACATAAAAGATGCATTTATATTAGAGTGGCGCATGGGGAAAAAAAAAAAGATGACGACAATACTATTTCTGTAGAATACTAAATGATTAAAGGCAATAAAGATTTCTGTACAGCTGGGAGAAACTCCTTATGGTCTCAGCTCCTACAAAGTGTGCTGCATGAGCTCTGACAGAGTCTCTGTACAAAGGAAAAAAAAGGTCCCTGACAGCAAAGATTCTCCTAAGAATGTATACACACAAACTCCTGTGAATCAGAAAGCCCCTACATATATACCCCTAGTTCAGTTAAACCAAACAACTGCCTCAGTCTCTGCGCTAAAAGTTACCTTTATTGTCATTTAAAAAGCACAGCAATTTGTAATGAGAAAATACAGATCTTCAAGAGGTGAATGCAAACAAAGATTAAGAGGCAGCCCTGGCCTCTGGAAGCCCGGGAGCTCAGAGGGATGTTAGGAGGATAAGTATTTCAGAGTAAAGTACAAAGGCAGCGCCGCTCATCTCGCCCACAATTCAGTCTCTGAATAAATGTTGCTGTGCTGTCTCAGAGACATGCTGATTTCTAGCTCCTGCTTAATGGGACGACTTGTTACTACTCAACAAGAATACTGAAAACAGAGTTTTGCCTCTTGAGATTTTAACTATTCAAGTTTAGATAGATTTCAAGATGTAGTCTGTCATGTTCTTTGTCCTTAGGATGCCACTCCAGATTGGCACCCATAATCCATTAATACATAAGGCACTAATATGCAAATAAAATAATTTCTGCCAAACTCAGCTTTCAGGATGATTGTATATTGACAAAAAAAGCTGCATTCACCTGCAGTGACAGGACTTTCTCCAGAACTGCTTAAACCTCACAAATTCTTAGTGAGAAAATTCTTTTTCTTCTCTTTGTCTGACAGAAATAACAATAATGTTTTTCCCTTCCTAAATTTGTCTGAAAGGTCTTTCCAGCTTGCCTTGGTAACTGGGAACAGAATCCAAATTGTTCCCAATGCTCCTGCAGATCTAATGTCACATTGCAAGTAGGTCCTAGTCCAACGTTTACTGAAGTCAACACCTATAAACTGATACACTAACAGCTTTCCACAGCACTGCTAAAGCATATATTCACAGAGTAATAACCTGGGGCTAAATGAAGACCTAAATGTAGGACTCCCAACACTTCCCAGTAATTCTGTTCTCACCACCAAACAACTCCAGCTCTTATATAGGAAAATAGTAAAAGGTGATCTCTTCTTGTAACAAGGAAGAGCTAAGATGCCGCTGCAGCCATCGCAAATATCAGGAACAGCGAGCAGCTGGCAAGCAGGGAGCCGCCGCTGGGCACTGCCAGGAACTGGCTGCTCGTGCTCAACAGGGCAGCAGAGGACAAATGGGGGCCCCACAGAGCAAGAGGAACAGGCTGCTTGCATGGGCCACCCCACACAGACCAAAAGCTAGTGTGAGTCTCCCTCACTGGAGGTCACAACCCTCCAGTCATGCTGCCAGCGTCCTTGGTTTCTGTCACCAAACATGCTCATCCTTGATATGAACCGCTGTGAGCAATCCTGGTGCTATTTTCCAGTGCTGCTGTATCTTTTCAGGCTGTTGGCTATCCCACATGCAGTCCACTCCCAACACAGGGGGAACAGAAGTTACAATACAGGCCCATCAGAAGTGAATGTGCATTTAACTGTAAAATGATAGTTGCTTCACTGGAGCTTGGATTAGGGAGGTTACAACATGTCTAATTACAAAGTTAGCTTCAGTATGTGTAAACATGGCTCACAAAAATTTAATGTCAGATTTTCTGAAGTCTTTCGTATGAATTTTGGATGCTTTTTCCTCTGCAGCTGCCAAAATGCTTGCTGTTGACAAACTAGTCTAAGTGCTACCAAAGCATCTTTCATGAGCTGACTGAGTACATCTGAACAGATACATTCCTCATTAATGTGCTATATTTCAAGCTAGAGAAAACAATGCATGTCGAGAGACTATAAACCACAAGTACAAATGATCCAGGTCACCTATGATGAATATAACCAGCATTACACGAAACATGAAACATTGGGCTCTCTTCTTGGGGAAAAAAAAAAAAAAAGTAGAAAAGATGAAGAAGGGCTCCACATTCTTATCAATTTGTCTCTTTTGAAATCTCTTGGAGCCAGGGAGATTTTCAGAATTTTTTTCCTTACTGTTTTGTACACAGGGTGCTTTCCCCTCCCACCAGACACCACCCGTCCTGCCTGAACATCAAAAGAAACTGAGTTTGAATCCAGATTAGTTTCTAAATCCAGGATTAAGCTGATGGCTAAACCAGAAAAAAGGGATCAATTTGGGAAGCAGAAGATCTGAACATAGGGCTCTTGCCTGGTTGTCCATTTCTGCATCACTGTGAGAAGAAATTACACAAAAGGGGAATTTTCTGGTGAGAGTCTGTTTTTCCCCACACCAGAAACTCAGAAGCTTGACCTGGGGCAGAACTCACTTCAGTCCCTCCACAAAACAGATACCTCAGCTTTGGTGAGCCGCTGAAACCAAAACATTTGACTAATTCTGCTGATTTAAAGTTCAATTAAATTATGTCCCTTGTTGAAACAGATGTCAGATAGGATTTGATTCTGTGTA
The DNA here is from genome assembly GCA_013401135.1 of Cettia cetti. Lineage (NCBI taxonomy): Eukaryota > Metazoa > Chordata > Aves > Passeriformes > Sylviidae > Cettia > Cettia cetti. Next base: position 157,213 of record VZUI01091878.1, on the reverse strand, counting down.
CTTTGCTTGAATCTGCACACTTTTGTGAATAGAAGAGCAGTTTATAATTTTGATAAAAAAAAAAAAAAAAAAAAAAAAAAAAAAAAAAAAAAAAAAAAGGCAACCCAACCAGTTAATAAATTACTATTATAGAAGAAATATATGACAGACAATGCTCTCTATATATTCATTAGCCCATACCTACTTTAGAAACTAAATCTTGAGAGATTTTATAATTCATGCCTTCATGCTCATCAAAACATTTTTTACAGCAATCACTTTTGTGACAGATTCCCCCCTCCCTTCATTTGAAGTAAGCAGAGTTATGGAACAGTCACACTACAAAAATACCTGCAAAGTAGCAGCTGCCCAGGCAAAGGCCTAGATATAATATGACTGCTGATTTTTGAACTGCTATGCATGCTGTGTATGCCTGGAAACATAACAAATGTGCATGGCTTGGCTTGTAGCACCTAATTTGCAATAATATTGAAGTCCCCCACAATAACTCATTTACTCTTATAATAAATATATAAAAAAAGACAAATTGCTACATCGAACATGCATTTTCTTCACTGCAAGTAGCTGCTACCCCAGGGAGAAAGCCCTGTGCTGCTAACTAATAGTAAATCCTTTGGAAAATCATGTGTCATAATGATGGACAACCAGGGAAAGGTTATTAAATAGATTTAGAGGTTAGATACTCTAACAAGAACAAAAGAGGCCTTTTGCAAGCTAGTACCAATCAGAGCTGGCTCATTGGTATGATTAGCACCAAACCCAAAGAAAGTTTCCATTATGAGACAAGACAAGAGGGAGAATATAACCCAAAATCTTTTTTAGGAAGACCTGTTTGGGGTATGTCAAGTCCCCAAAAGATTGGATAACTTTTTGGTTCTCAGGAGACACCATGATGTCCTCAAACTACATTTAGGCAGGGGTGATTTTGCTCTGTTATTTTATCTATTGGCACATCATTAGACAAAGCACATCTGAGTCAGAGTGTATTACGATTATATGATGCTAACAAAAAATTACAGATTGTCTGAAAACATACATGATGGACAAAAAAAGGAGCATTATCTAGAAGGTGAGGCAACACAAGACAACATTAGTTCACTTCATCTTTAGAAAGCTATTAAATGCATAAATTTATCGAGAAGAGTAATATTTTTTTTGGCAGGAGCAATATCTAAATACCAGTGTTCTGCAGAATTGTACAAACTGGAGTGATCACGTTCAGATCTCAACTTCAGATCCAGACAGGATTTTGGCCTAAATTGATTTCCACCAGCACTTTCTAATTAGATTTGATACACTGGGGGTGTGGGAACCTTAATTCATCATAAATGTCTTGAGTTTATTTCACACAGAAGCAAGGAACAGCCCAGTCTTGACAGAAACAAAGGGAGAGAGTACTTTAATTTGTATTTTTGAGGACTCCCTGGTATCTTTCATATCTGCAGAACACCCAGCTGTTCTCCAAATGGCTCCAAGTTTCTTCCTCCAGAACATTTTCTATTGTTTCTGATACATCATCCCACAGTGATTTATCGCTATTCTGCAATCATTATCAGTTTACTATTTTGACCAATACACCATAAATCAAGAAGAAGAATGTTAGGTGGGACTTCATTGTGTAGCTTTCATTCATTACCTGCAAAGATTATAGCCATTTCATAAAAACCAATATGAGAGAAAGAAGCTTATTGGCAAGGACCAGTGAAATTCATTTCATGCTTCAAAAGTTTGTGATTGGTCTGCTAAGAAAAAGACCCCTCAATTGTTGGAAATTGTTTTTTCTTTAAACCAGCAAATGCCCAAGACTGAGCTATATCAATTGTTTGCTGTACTTTCTACTCAAATGCCATGGAGACCATTCCATATCTGTCCTTGTAAAACCCACTGTGCTTACTATTCATGAACTGCAGGAGAGAGAGATACATAAAACACAGGTCTCCAATACATTACACTGCTCTGGAGAGTGGGGCACTCTGAAACGTGGCTCTGGGAAAGTCAGCTGCACACTCGGAATGACGCGTCCCGCTCATGCAGGGGACAGTCATAAGGGAATGACATACGTCCTACCCCTTTGGAAGTCGACTCAAGATCAAAATCAAAAACCTCCCCCACATCTTTTTGCAGAGAAAACTAAATGAACTGGGACAAATTCCTTTCATTAGTATTTGTCATTCCTGAATGTCTTCTGTCATTATTAATTCTAGGCTCTTCTCTGAACTGCTGAAAAACTTCTCAGGCTAGGCCAAGACTGCTTTTTGATACCTTCTCTTTCCACTCCTCACTGGATTTCAGAACACAAATGAGTGTTATAAATCATCCTCCAATGTCCTGATATGATGGTCTGTTAACAATATCCACTTTCTAATTGGGTCAACCTTGTGCCTACTTTGTTTCTCCCAATAAGAAGACTCTTAAAGATTTTTTAAAATCTTGCACAAGTCCTACTGCTTGGACAAATCTATCTATAGTAATCACAGGGTCTCAACATCTAGTGGTTACCTTCTCAGTCATTTCCACTGGAGCAGGATCAGTGAAGCTACGGTCCCACCAGGGAACTACGGGGTCCTCTGTTTGACCGAGTACACCCATCCTCCTGTGTTGTGCCAGGAGGCAGCAGGCATATCTCGGAGAAGAGCACTGACCCAGGACTGCTTCCAGGATGTGGTGCAGACAAGCCCACGCTGCTTTGGGGATTGCTACTCTGCAATGTAGCTGTGTGGACTTGGGTGGTTAAACTGGGCTGCAGGACCAGATACGATGCCCTGCCCTGGTCACTTCAGCTGTGTAAATGCAACCAGGAAGAGGAAAGATAGGGTCCATCTCTTGTAAGCACAACTTTTTGTTAGTTCCCTTTCATCTGCGGATGGAGACTTCCAAAAGCAATTTTCCCAACCATTTTAGAAATCCATCCAGATGAGATGAATAACTCTCTGGATGTGCATCTACAACTGTGCCAGTGGCTTTACCAGTTTACCATAAACTGTGTGCTTTTCAATCAGGTTAAGTTAACACATCTGACATGTCCTGTCAAGAGACATAACTAATTAGCAAATTACTAATCCAGCAGGACAAACCACAGAGATTGTAGGGATTGAGCCTTGGCTTTCAAGACCCAGAGCTGAGATCCCGCTGGTCAGCCGCCTTCTCCTAAGAGAAGGATCCTCTCCACCCTTTCCTTATGGGCACAAAGGGTTTGAGAGAAGCCCAGAGACTCAGACATTTAACAGCATCAGCAGAAGGTCAGGGAATGGGAGACCTGCTCTCCAGCCCACCCTGAATGCCTTCTGACTTGGAGCTCCTCTGTGAGGGGGTCTTGCAGCAGCAATGCACTGGGTGGTCTCATTAGTTGCATGTTGGGCATGTGCTTGGAGAACTGACACGCAGAACTTTTCAAGTTCCTTTCCTATTTTCCTTTTTTTCCGGAGAGAATAGGCTCAGCTGCCTGTTCTCCACATCCAGACTCTCAGGAACGTGCATCAAACTCAGGTTGCACAGAAAGCACAAGCAAACACTGCTAATTTACACTTTAAGAGGCAGAAGAGAAACCTTTCCCTTCGACTTACCATTTGTTACTCAAATCCCTTTCTCCCTGTCACAGTTACTGGGAGAAAGCTGCTGAACTGGAGCTGTGGAGCTCCTGCACAAGGCTTCTTGAAGTCGCATATGGACTGAACATCAAGTGGACGGCTGTGCACAAAGGTGTGGTTACCATGAATCATTTATTACCCCAGCTAAAGCTTTAGGAACAACATTCACTAATGTAAAAGATAACTTGACTCTGGGAATACTGCTGTCACTATGGCTGCATATTTTACAAGGGGAAAAGATTCCTTTAGGTCTGTTTGTTGCATTAACCCTTTCAAGCCTGTACTTCTACTGCAGAGACAGTTTGATCTTTTATTTTTCTTGCAAACAGAATAAACAACAGCACCCTGAGTTTTTATTTAAGTTTCTATATAGTACACCCAACCATTTCAAAATACTTATAGGTCCCAAAAAAATGTTGGAAAAGAAAGCTCTCACCAAAGACAGGAGCAGCATATCTTTATTTCTCGTGTACCCAGTCATGCAGCTACCGCTAAAATATTTGAACCACACTGCATGATTATAAATAACAAGAATGGAGAATAGCACATTTTAGCACATTCTGTCCTCTGCAGATCACCAGAATGTAACCTCAGCCAGAATTTATCTGAGGGCAAGTGTAAATGCAAAGTAGGAAAAATTTCCCTTATTCAACAAGAGCTATTAAATAAATGATCCTCCAAGATGCTCAAGAATATTTCCTTATTTGCCCTTGGTGTTTTGATACAGAGAAGAAACCTGTATGCCAGTGGGTGCACAAGCATGGCACAGGGGGACATACCACACCTTCCCAGTGGGAGACCACTGCCAAATACGCAGAATTTACACTTTTCTGTGTACAAAGAACAGCCAGATAACTTCCACCTGCATGACCTTCACTGCAGATTAAGAAGAGAAAACTGCAACTGCGTGGCTCTGACAACCTGCACTGAGATTAATGCTCAATTGTCACTGACCTCTGAAAAGAGAACAGAGCTTACAAATTTAAACACACAATAAACAAAATGCAACAGGCAAGCTAAATGATGCCTATCCTGCCTCTAGCTACAACTTTATGACTCTCCAAAAGGCCAGATTATTGTCACAGACACTTCCAAAAGCTGGGATATTTACTTGCACTTCTTTCATCCATAGAAATAGCATAGAAAGTGTGAGAGAGGAGCTCTTCTCCTCAGCTTTTCAGGGCTTCTAGCAATAGGCAGAAACACAGAGGCACCAAAAATTGAATTAATTAAGTTTGTGCAAGGAGAAGAGCCTACACTGGGCTTTTAAAGCTGGCTTAAGCACTCTTTAAACTGGTTTTAAATAGTCCTTAAGTATTTAATCCTGTTTTCCAACATTCAACAGCTCTTGCTGTCCAAATTCCTCCCCCCAAGGAAGCCTCTCACAGAACCATGTGTGGTCAGTGAGGGAGAGGCACACTGTGGGCACAGCCTGCCCACGTGGCCGGAGCCAGGAGCAGCCAGCAAAAGGCAGCAGCACCAGGGCACAACTCAACCTCTGCCTGTGCCCACCAAGAGGGGTTTCCTCAGAGTGTCAGTGACCACTTCTCCTCAAAAGAATATAAGTTTGCCCAGGGCACCTGCTCTCAACCTCCCCAGCACTTGGCATACCTCCTTCTGAACACAAACGGTTTCTTCTTGACCACATGGCTTTTGATAAAAATATATATTTAATTTTTTTTTTTTTTTGCACATACACATGTATAGAGATATATATGTATTTATATGCACACATATCACCCATCCATGTGAGTCATGCCACCGGCATGCAAGGAAGGACTGAAGGACACACAGCTATTTGCTTCCGTTGGTGTGAACATGATTTAATCCACCATACCAATCTACCACTGAAACAGAAACTCTAGAAGAGTTTCTCAGCCACCAACCTGCCAGAGTGACAGACCCTGAGGGACAGTGCCTTAGTAAAGCCTAACTGTTGAGCATCACTAAACACTCGTTTCTCCTCCGCGGGTTTGGGCTGCGCAGCACCACGGCAAAGCCGCGCTGAGCGGCCACCGTGCCCGGGGCTGTGCAGGGAAAGAGCCACGGCAGGGGTACCTCTCCACTGGCAGAGTCCCTCCCCTCCCCCTGCAGCCACACCGAGCTCATTCCACACATCTATAATGAATCAGGCTCCAACTCATTAATAAAAAATGACAAGCCATCATCTCATTGAATCTTCCACGCTGGTACGGCATGCAGATAAAACCCCCAACTCTCTCTCCTCAATTCCTCTGTGGCCCAGCAGCTAATGAGACTACAAGATGGACAGGGCAAAGTGAGCTGCAATTGCACAGAACTTAACTTAAGAGAAAAGGCAAAATAACCTTTTCATTACAGTCATGAGACTTTAATTTTAATGCCTTTTTTTTCCCCCTTTTTCTCTCTATACTAACAAAAAGGTGGGATCAGAGGCCTTGCTAGGGCCACCAACCAGGTCACTGAGCTGCAGAAGTGTCACAAGACAAAGGAGTTGAGCTTTGCTACAGTAATGAGCTGTTCAGTACTTTAGGTCCCAAGTCAACATGATTCCTAAGTGCAGGATTTCTAGCAATAATCAGGATTTTTAGCAATAATCAAATACTAGGAAGGTAAAATAAAATAAACAGACTGATGAGATTCACAGACACTGAACTCTTCCCAGGGAGTTTGCTGGTCACTTTGAGTCAAACTCAAGTCAATCCTGCTGACCTCCTCCATCCCCTGCATCTCTGACCCACTGTTATGATGCTGACAAAGCCACAATTCAAATGTTCTGTACTTTTAAGTGAGATGAAATGTAATAAAGAGGGATCAACAAAAGGAAATGGTAAAACCAAATTGCATTGTCTACTTGATATTAAGAACTACATCCAGCCACATCAAGTTAATAAACTTGAGTTATACAGTGAAGAAAATACAAATTAGAGATCACAATTTCATATATACAGCACCAACTTTAGGCTGCATGGAAACTACAGCCCAAAACGTTTTATGCAATTAGAGGGATGAAAAATAGCAGAGAGAGGGGGAAGAAAGGCAGTCACACAGCATTGAGAAGAGAAAGTTTCCAAACAAGGCTTGGAAAGGGACAGGCAACAAAAGGGGAAGGTCAGCCACAGTATGATCAACTGGGGATTGCCATAGAGGGGATGCAATGTGTCCTGAAATCAACCCCCTTTTTAACACCTGGCCCAAGCTGCTGCTTTCCCCCTCTGTCTGACTTTGGTTTGAATCCCTTTAATTAGCACATGATAGAGACCTCTGTTACAGTGCTGTAGGTCTGTGGTTCAAACCCCATGGGTGGTTGCAATGGAAACAGAAATATCATTTTTGGGCACAGTGGAACTGGCATTTTTTATTAAGAAAACAAAGAAATTTCACTTTGGAAAATGAATTAAAAAAAAAAAAAAGTCTTTCCTACTAGACAAATAGGAGGATTGATTCAAGAACTCCAAAAGGAATGCAGAAGTTTGGGCTGCTCAGACTAACTTGCATAAATTAATACAGGTTTTAATTACATAATCAGACATCATTTTTGTCCCCAATGTCTTTGTCTTAACCTTAGGGGAATCACTTCAGACTAGGGCAGACCTCTGAGAAGGTAAATAAGGGAAGACAGTCATTAGAGTGATACAAGCAGGAGGTGCAGCACTGCATAAGCCATCAGGAGTAAAATATAGCTAAGTACTGGTGGGCGGCGGGGATTTTTAGCTCTAGGGTGATATATAACGTTAGATCATAGTTATTTGTAATGTGATAGTGCTATGTAAAGCTGCAGTAAAAACCACCTCTGCTCCACTCTTTGCATGTGATGTGAGAAGATGACCCTTGTTCAAAAAGTCTGTAGTCTCAGCAGTTGTCAAAACAAAACCGAGGGACAGGGTGGAGTAAAACCATGATAACGCTGAGATAATGTGAACTAGTGCTATGGTTAAAACATGCTAGCTGCTCCCTGATTCCCAAGACCCTGGATCTGAGCTTAGCAATGTTACTGCTCCTTCAGTCCAGGCCAAATACAAGGATGATTCAACAGGAAGGCCAGAAACTGTCAGCATCCCAAACGTCTTCAGCCAGCCCACCCCTAAAGAAGGAATAATGAAGTCAGTTTTACAAACAAAAGTTGTGTATCTGCCAGTTCTGATTGCAGATTGCCCATTCCTGCACCACAACCAGACAACAGAGAAAAATAGAGCATCATGTTGTCCTGGGGTCAAATAATCATTTATTTCTTTCCCTTGTGTGCCTAGACAGAGTGAAATTATGCTTGCTTTCTGGAAAATATTTATTTGTTTGAATAAAAAAAAAAATCCCAGACTCTTCACACTTAAATTAAAAAAAAAAAAATTGCTTAGAATTAAGATAATTTCTTCAGGGGCTCTTTTTTTTTTTTTTTTTTTTTTTTTTGACTGTGAAGACTTATGTTTTTCTAGTGTGCAGAAATGCTGAGTTGACAGTGTGAACTGTCCACAAAACTCCCTGTGGACTTCTTCCCCCCACCCCAATCAAAAATACAATTTAAAGAATATGAGCTCTCCCACAAAGCAGAAGGATGTCTTCAAAATGGAGAGGTTAGGCACTTAAAATGCAGGCTGAATAACAATCCCATTTTAATTTCACAGACACACACACCAGGGTGTCCCTGCAAAGATATTTAAAAACCAGAGGCTATAAGCCAGTAACGTGCCTCACACGACACAAGGGCCAGTCTGGAGTCTACCCACTTTTACTAGTTTTGCTGGGTTTTTTCATTTGCAATTACTATTTGCAGCCAAAAGGAGTATCAATCAATAAATGTCCCCTGAACTGTGTCAGGTAGTCAGGAGCTACTGACTACCCGTGGGTGAGCAGCTGCAGACGAATTCCTAACCTCACAGCCCAGGACCAGCACGTGCCTCCCCAAATGAAGGGGACAAAACAAGGTGTAATGACAAAAGCTGGGGCATAGGGATGTTGGTGTCCAGGACTCAAAACACAAGGGCAGTTTACCTCACTGGCAACTCATTTTAAAATGAAATTACATGCACTCTTATGTATATAAAAATATACCAATTTTTTTCCGAAATAAGTAATTTGTGTCCACAGTGCTTCAAAGTCACTGCAGCTAAGGATGGTTTATGTTTTGGGCTCTCTGCACTGTAATGAAATGTCACACAGGGATGAAAATAGGAACATGAAGGGTGGGGGCTTCTGAAGTACTCAGTGCTAATTTAACTTGCTCTTCGCTTCTTTACTCCCCACCCCTTGATGTTCTTTATGACTTGCTGTCATTCTTTTCAAACAGCAGAAAAGTTGAACTGCTGCCACCTGCTTTAAGGAAATCCCAGCCCTAATGACACGTTCAAAACAACTGGAGTAGTTTGTGACAGAACATAACTCTTGAGGCCTAGTCCAGTGTTCTAATAAATAATAGATAGATAAATAAATACATAAATCACAATTCTCTAAGTCTGAGCAGTCTGTACCATTTCTGCAGATTACTGGGGCAGTGAGGGAAGCCCAGGCTGCTGTGAGCACAGGGATACAGGCAGGGCTGCTCCACCACTGCTGCAGCACGATGGCCATTCCAGGAGCTGCACTGTACCCCACACGTACTTACTGGAATAGTTCATTATTCTGCCTTGACAATTACAAATCATGGTACATATCATAGAAGTGCCAAAATTTACACGAGAATTTGGAAGGCACAGGAACAAGCCTTCAGCACACACAGCAGCAGTCCTGCAGGGCGGGAGAGATGTGCAGTGAAGAAAGGAGAAGCATGTCCCTGGCCAGCTAATCTTTTTCCGGCAATTTACACCCCACATCAAATCCCACACTAGTGACACAAGACGGGAAAGAAAGAAAGGAAAGAAGAAAACTAGGTGCATTTTGTACACAGCATTCCTGTTTTTCAGCCTCTTGGACTCACTTATTTTACGAAATCAAGTTATCTGAATCTTAATGTGTAGTACGGCAGGAATTCAAAGCCTCTTCTTTACCCACTAAACTTGATCTGAGGCTCAACTTGACAATGTCGATAAGAATGTTGTGCTGCATTATTCATGCCCCTTCCCTTGCCTTCCCCCTGCCTCTGCCTGGAAAGCAGCAGCCGCCACTGGTGCAAAGTTGTGAGCCGGGAGCAGAGAGACCTGCCCTGTATAAATACCTGCAATAAATAAAAGATAAACAAGATATGTTGCTTGGCGACATCTGCCTCTTTGCCTCTCTGTGCTGGGCTCCCAGCACAGCAGCTGCTCGGGGGGGGGGCCTGGGGAGGGGGTTCACAGCTCTGCAGCTGGAAGCCACCATGCTGGGGGTTTGGCTGCAGCTGTATTAAATAAACCACTTGGATAAGGATAGAAAACACCCCAGCACTAAAATATCTGAGAGCTAAAATTCTGCTGATGAGCGTCAGGAGATCAGTGGTTTACAATGCGAGCAACATTCCTTCAGCTACTCATCATCATTCTAATCATCATTATAAATCTTGGCAACCAGCAAAAAACATCCATTGTTTCTCTCCCTCACTTCTTTCCCCTCCAGATCTGCAGACTTAGTGACGAGGATATTTTGTTGTGGTTTAACCCTCAGTTGATTTATCCAAGAAACACAGGGGACTGCCCCAGATGAAGACACTTTGCTGCAGGACTACATGAGCAGCTGTTCCTAGTGGCCAAATCAGGAGAAACAGTAACTTTCGTTTCTCCTCTGACATGCTGTCAAATGGCCTGAAACTTGTAGTTTTTATGTTCTTCCTCTGATGCCATTATCTTAACCTTTCAAGTTTTAAGTTTGCTCATTTGTACACCACCACCAGCATGCCCTAAACAGATTTTATGTGGTTTCAGGAAAGCTTCTCTGTTCAACTTCAGAGAATTAGCATCTCGTCCAAGGCCTTTCTTTTACAACATACATCTTGCTCCAACAAGGAAAGCCATTAAATCCCAAAGAAAATTAGAACTGAGTCACATCTAGATTTTCACTGCATCTAGTCTGGAATCCACAAGGAGTTCAGTCTGCTTAAAGAAGAATAAACCATGAAAATACATGTATAGACACACAGACTCAGAGCTTCTGCAGGAACAAGCTTCCATGACGGTGAACATAGTCTCTGTCCCTACAGAAACAGCCAACACAACATCTGACCCTTGAGGCTGCAAAACTGAGATGATGCCACATTACTGTTAAATGAAGCAGAATTGCAAGAGTCACACAAAAACCATGCTGCGCTGAAAGATCACAACACCCAGAATATATTCAGACATGGAAAAGGCCGACAAAAGCAGAGATATCTCTAAAAGCTGCAGCAAAGCACAGCCCTTAATGCAGTCTAGGAAGTGGTGAAAGCCTCAAGAGCAGCACTGTCCCACTGACAAGCTATTCATATGTTCACCTTCTTGAAACTGCACACTTCTGCTGCATGACTGGAAGAAGCCAAAGGAAAATGACTTCAGGAGTGCCAGCATATTCCCCATAGTCACTTCTAGTGGCTTAAAGATTCCCTCTACTGCGTCTATTATGTTCTTGTAACTAATACTCCGTGCAGCTGCCAATTCAATCCTTATTAAAATGAACTCTGTGTGTTCATTTCTTGTAGGAACACTGGTGTCTGAATTCTGGGAACCAACTGAGATTTGGGAGGCTCTGTGGCTTGGGGCAAAGAGCTCTTTTTTGAAGAGCTTTGCCAAGTCAGGACTGAATGGTTTTCCCCACTTATAGCCTCCAGACCTTTATTATGCTTGGGCTGCAACATATACTCAGCTCCACCTCTGCCAGACCAAAGTTGTTACTTTGCTTCTGAGTCATAGCAGGCTGAAATACTCATCCGTCACTACATACCTAGTCTGGGATACACTCTCCTTCAGCTGAGACTGGTTAGAGGAAAAGAATGGGGCACAAGTCATGTGGAGAAGCTGGTCTTGCTCTGTACACATTCTGGTCTGCCCCGTGACCTGAAGCACTGCAAGCCATGAAACTGGGGATGTTCAGGGCTAACAGCTCTTTACACCACTGACCACTGTTTGCTCTCCAACCCCTTGGTACAAATGCATGGCTTTCACCCTTTATTAGGGGAAGCTGCTCATCTGTATCAAGCTAAAGTGTGGGAGCTTGGCCACAGGACAGTTTAGTTCTGCACAGGGCTAGTGTGGATTTTACCGTCTGGGCTACTAAAGTTCAGCTGCTGCTGCTATCTGAACAAAGGATTTATCTGCTAAACTCAGGGATCCACTGAACCCGGTGGTTGTTTAGACATCAGATTTCTCCATTCAGCTCATGCTCTTCAGGCCTTGTTTTTGCCTGAAGCCCTGATTTCTCTGGTGAGAAAATCTAGCTGGAGCTGTCATACCTGTCACCCACAGTAGGTGCCAGAGCCCTTACCAGGATGGACTACAGGGAAAGGATGTGTCTGCACCACAGAACTTTGACCAAGACCTGCCTCATTCCCAAACCCACCAGTACTGGGACCTTTGGGTGCTTGGCTCCAGGCCATTTCCTTATTAAATCCAATTACAAAGTGATGCCCTTACCACCAGTTGAAGTTTGTACTTGTTAGATCAGGAAGGAAAATATACATATTGAAATAAGTTTCTCCTGATCTGACATGTACAAACATTATCTATGCACCCAAACACATGCACTCACATAAATATATTGGCCTACAGTAGATACTACCTCCCCAACAGTCAGACCCTGAAACCTCAGGACTTCCCCCTCAAGTCATGTTTTATGTGATTTAGCAAACCATGTGAGATAATCATTGCAATAAATGCATCCTGTAGAGCTTGGAGTAGGTAAGGTGGCATAAGTACCAGATATTTATCAATATTGTCCTCAGAGCTGGCTGGGTAACCAGAAGCATGTGTCAATCCAGGGCACTTCTGGCCAGACATGGCTGCTCTTCTCCCTGCAAATCATCATCCCATCCTGGGGACACTCCTATAAATCAATACAGGTATTCAGAGAGTAATTAGTCAGAGTAACAGAGTCTGAATGTCCTCCTTTATAAACACTGGCTATGTAATTTTCACAGTGTCTCTAGGGAGACAAGAAAATACAATGACCATTATCTAAAATTTATGACAAGAACTTTACTATTATTAAACCCAGAGCTTGAAAAAGAATGGGAAGAGCCCCACCAAGGAGATACACATCAACAGTCAACTGCCTCTACATTTCAAATATTCTTTTAACAAAATTCAGAGATAAACATTTATTTTACTAGTGCCAAAAATAATCTTAACCTCTGTAAAAAAAAATCTTCTCTCCTAAAGTATATGAATTTTCTTTGCAGTCCAGAGGAACTTCCGGTTTTCGCCATTCTGCCTGAGTACTTTTTGTGGAAGGGGACTAGTAGGATAGTGGAACAGCCCTTGGAAGATTTCAGAAGCCTGTTGTGGTGTTCATGAGGCTTCCTCTAAACTACGTAAAAGCCACATAAAACAGAGCATCAGTACCTCTGCGGCAAGGCTTGGCATATCTCTGTATACTGAATCAACATAATTATTTAGAATCCATCTCTCTGCATGTAATTTCTTTATCCTGCTATTGTGTTGCAAAGAATAAAAATCATGAAGAACTGATCATCCATGCACCCTCCCTCCTGGGTTTTTTTAAGTTTAAAAATTCCTGGTTGTGACAGAGGCAGTCTCAAAACTGGAAGCTGTCAGCTTCAGAAAAAACACAGTCAGAAGCAAAGGTGGCTGTTCAAATGCAACCCTGAAGTCTCCACTCAGGATAGTCAGGTATAAGGCACCACTCACCACTGTCTGCAAATATAAGAGATTTTAGCACGCAGCTCCTCAGGGGAACCTTTTGCCATAACAAATTAGTATGGACAAAACTTCAGGAAAAGTCTTAAAATACCTGAGCACATCTGTATGGATAACAGTAAATAATGAAATGAGAGGATAGACTTGGGAAAGAGAGGAGTTTAAATACTCCACTGCTTCTGAGGCAAGGTCTTGTGCATCTGTTTTTTTAAGGAGGTAGCTCAATATAGCAGGTTGAACTGCTGAACCATACTTTCCTAAGCCTTAGAAGAACCAGGAAAAGGAGGAAATTACATCCTGTGAAAAGTGAGTTTTATCATGGGGAGACGTCTAAGAGGAAATGATTGTTCAAAACATATAAATACAAAATAGAAACAGAGATCTCACATGGGCAACTGGAAAAGCTCCTTCACAGCCAATCTTCTCCAACCATTCTTTCGTAATTATTGAACAGAGGACTAACTCTTTATCAAAACAAATTTGTTATTCATTAAGAAATGTACCTGAATAGAATAATCTGTAAGATGTATGTTTGTAATTACAATGAAAATCTCATGAGGCAACTCCTCTGGGGCAAAAAACCTGGATTTTTCATTGTAAAAATTACTAACTGTAAGCATGTAAATATTAACCATCTCGATAACCATTCTGTCTTATCAAGAGCCATGTACATAAGCAGCAAACTCTTTGCAAGACAAGTTTCTGTGCAGCTATGAAACACAAACGGTTACTATGCAATCTCCCAGGGAAATCAAATTAATATAATAAAAATAGTTTCACATGTGCATGATACAGCATACAGATGCTGTTATACAACACTAAGAGCCGTTACAGTATAACTCATCCATGATCATAATCGCTTCTTTCTTAAGTCCTGGAATCCCAAGCAGAAGTGTACATGTAACTGCACGCCTGCTTTTGCATATACAACTGCTGTCGCTGCAAGCATAAATTAAGTATGTATATTGCTACATAAAAACCTACTCAGTTACAGATGTGAATTTTTCTCAAACTCCTTCCAGCTTCTCCTGGGCTGGACTTCTGGCTTGGTGCTAACAGAGCTCCCTTTTACGCTCTCTAGTTTTTTACTGCATTCCCAGCATGTAAGAAGAAGGAAACGCCTATTCTTAACTGTGAGCAACTGCACAAAACTGCAAAGGTGAAGGGAAAAACCAGGCAGAGCCTCATGGTGTTTTTTACACTGATATCCCCACTCAGTCCAACTTTTGTGCTCAAAACTTCAACTTAGGTACCTCTGAACTCAGCAGGGACCACAGCAAAGTGCACTTGAAGTAGTGCACTCATAGGGTAGGGATTGCTATTTGGTGAACAACGGGCTTGAAACCCTGCAAGGAGAATCAGGACCACCTGCAGGCAGCAGAGCACAGCCTGGCCTCCACCCTCAGATCAGTGGGAGGCTTTACCCTGCTTATCCCTGCTGGACACTAGGAATGGGACTGCAAATGACTCTTCAACAAGTCACTGTGCCAACCCAGAAAGCTCCAGTTTCAGCTCAAATGTGTGGTGTCTGGCAGCCTCCAAGGGGTGAAATGGGGCAATCTTTGGAGAAAAAGGGGCTGGTAAAGGGGAAAATAAACCTGAACTTGAGAACCCCACTAATGGGAGAAACATTCCCCCAAGATAAGCTGACAAAAAACTTTCTGCCCAAATTTTAAGGCAGAAAGGGACTTGCAGAGAAATGGCGCCTGCCCATCTCTTGAAGTGTTCAAGGCCTGGCTGGATGGGGCTTTGAGCAACCTGGTCTAGTGGAAATTATGTTCACAGCAGGAGTTTGGAACAAAATGATTTTTAAGGTTCCTTTGAAAGCAAACCATTCTATTATTCTTCTGGTTTCTCATCTCCACCTGGTCCTAGCAAGAGACATGAACTATGCCTACAACATGGAGCTGCACTGGTGGTGAGCACATGCACATACACATACACAGACAGAACTTTAGCAAAATACCTTCAGTACAAAAAGAAAAAGAAGAGCAGAATCAATCCCTTTATCCTTGACATGGTGTAAAAGAGGTCCATAATAATTGCACTTTTAAAAATCACCTACTGGATGGGCTGTCTAAAAAGGGAGAACAAAGCAATCCATGCCTTTTAAGTAATGGAATGCTGAGGAATGGTGTTAAACAAAATTTGCTGATACATTCTTGCCAAAACTGCAATAATGATAAATCCACTATAAAGAATAAAACGTCTATTTGCAGGGGAGAAACTGAGGGATCTGTGCTCCGAATTCCACTGGAAGCTTTTGAAATCCCACCCTGAAATAGCATAGTCTGGTGCCAAACTTCACAAATCTGCTAGTAGCTACTTGCAAAATTACTCGACAATCAAACCTGCAACAAGTTTTTGCTACCCATGGGTGTTGATTGTAACCACATCCAATAAACATAAGAAAAATAAGAATAACAAAGATTACATTAACGTTTGGTTACTATTTTCTTAACATCCTCCCTTAACCAGTATTGCAGGAACATAAAGACCACAAAACTTTCTAAGGTTCGTTTTCAGGAAGCTCCTGCAAGGCCAGGATGTTCTTCCAGCATTCACCAGGTCTGAAATTTTATAGAAGCAGGTTCTCTGGAGGACATTTTCTTAACAACTGTGTCAGCAAATGGACTTGCAAGTCCCTGGTTTTCTCCATTGATTTGCCAAAATAAGCTTTAACAAAGAGCAGCTTTTCTGCTTCCCGCTTCTATTTATGTGCAGAACATGAATACTTTTCTACCTCAAAGGACTTGATTTTCTAAATCACTTTGAAATCCTCAAAAGCTGCTATAAAACCAGTTATCTTGACTGAGATCGGGACAGGGAAAAGGGTATAGAAGGAACCCCACTGCGTGAGTTTGACAGGACCATGTGTGTGACCTCTGCAATGCTGCACAGGATTTAGTGTCTCAGGACATCACTCTCACAGAAGTCAGAGTGGCTGCCTGTCAGTAGCATTAAACTGTTTGTGTTTGATTTTGTTAAAGTAAAAATAGAAAGTGGAAAAAAATTATTTCAGCAAAGCAATCAGATTAAAAATAATTTTCAACAACAGAAGTAATATTTAAACAACTGGGGAATAACGGAAACCCACTTTTGTAGCTTAACTGTATCAGTTCCATCTGTAATTTTAAGGGGTGAAGCCTGAACTGAGAAATCTGTGTCACACAGAGGCTGGCAGGTTTGTGAACTCTATCGGGAGCTGCTTAACAGTTGGTCTTAATCGTTTTCCAAGGCACAAAGCTGAGATCAAGATGAATCTGTTTCCCACATTGTTTCCTCCCAACAGGGTTGGATTTCAGATTTGCCTGGATTAGAGTAAAGCCACCGGAATTCCCCACCTGGACATTAAGGTTGGAGGCCTTGATTTCAAAGACAAGTGGTATGCAGTAATTCCAACCTGGCCCCAAGGGACTACAACTTTCATTTCTAATCAGCGGATTGTCTTTGTGCAAAACATTTTTTTAAGAGGAGGAGGGGGAGATTTTATTACATCTTCCCCTTTACTTTATAATTTTCTTTCAGAGCCAACATATTTTTAGCCTAAATACTAATGAATTAAAAGTAGTATCATTAGTTCACCTTTTCCAGAGAAATTAATAACAGGGCTGAGATTTTTAAATCCCATACTATTCTTCTGCCTCACCCTGAATTTGCTCATGTGTTACTTTTTCACATAATCAGCTTGGGCTCAGTAGCTGTGCCAAGCTGTGCTTTAGTCTCACAGCATGTTGTAACAGCAGTGACCAGGACCTGAACCATCTGCACCCTTATCCTACCAGTGCATTTACCCAAAGGAACAGCCCTACTTCAGCTCAAGAGCTGGAGAGGAAGAAGGTCAGAGCTTCTCCAAAGCTTTCCAGGCTAAAGGGAAGAATGGGATCCCTTCCCTTGCAAAGCCAAAAATGCTGTGGCATGGTTAAATCTCTGCACAGTGCCTCTTTGTGCTCTTCCCCTCGAGATAATGGGCCCAGGCTGAAGCAGCCACCCCACGTCCAATTTGCAAAGCACTGTGAATGTCTTCAGCTCCCTTGCAGTGGGATGGGTCTTGGTACCTTTCCTGCATACCCTGCTCCACACTCCTGAAGTCCTGAGCGCAGATAGATTCTGTGGCCAAACAAACAAACACACAAACAAACAAATTGCACCAAAAGGCTGCTTCTGCCACCACACACACAGGGACCCATCAAGACACCTTGATATGAGTATGTGAGTATGTCCCAGTGGCAGCAAGGACATGGCCTGGAAAAGCCCAAGTGTTTGTCTTGCAAACTCCAGCGTATTTCAATATTTTATCCATTGAGTTCCAGCTTCCATTAGCTCCCCAAGGTTTACCCTGACAGATATTTCCCTGTTCCAGGCAATGAAATAAATCTCATTTTAACAGACTTCAGAGGAAGACCTACTTCTACAAGAGAAGCAGAAACAAAGGAAACAAGAGCATTTGCATCACCCACGTGGATGAGTGGTTTTCAAACATTACTGACTTGAATCTGGAGGATGGAGATGGTTAGACTAATCATCTCAGATAAGCCAAGATAAAATCTTTTCATTTTCTTCTGCTGAAGCCAGGTGTCTCTGGCTTTCTGACAGTCAGATGCAGCAGGGCTTGGGATGGCTGATGGAGTTACCACTTCCACAGCTGCCCCTGCTTTGCTTTGAATCAAGTTATTCATTATCAATCCACTCCCAGGACTTGACAATTTACAACAGGTATTTAAGCCATCACCCAGTTCCATTTGCCTTAACCATCACCCAAGAGCAGCACTTGAGAATGCTGATGACAGACAAACCATGCTTCACTCATCAGCTGCCCCAAGCCACCCCAACCACAGCTTTCATTTACCTTAGTCATTGTGAAGTACAGAGAGAGAAAAAGTGTAAAAATGTGGGCATTTCCCCCACATTTTCTCTCTATTTGCAATGTTCCAATGTAAGGTTGTGCTTTTGCAGGTGAAGAAGCAATTCCTGAAGTCATCCTGAGAAAGCATCCATTTTGCTCCTTTGGCTATCAATATAGCAGTCTTGTTTCATTACATGGAGGCAACCAGACTTTAAACAACACACAGGACTGGATATTGTTACATACCAGTGGAACACTGAAATTTGGACAAAATCTCACATTCACATGGAAAAGAAGAACCACATCTCTAGACTTAGAACAATAACCGGAAATAAAAGCCACTGACTGTTCGTTCAAACAAGTCTGGTGTTTGCCTCGCTAGACTCAACCCTATATGCCACACAATAGACCAGCAAACCAAAGTGCTAAATATATGATTAAAAAAATTTTAAAAATCCTTACAGCCTCCACATTGTGATGTCGGAAGGTTTTGTAGGAACGCATTTTTATCTGCTAGCATGTGTTTTCAATACAGACATATTTGGGCCTGCATGTCGCTATTTTAGTGCTAACATTTACAAGCTTATTTGCTGAAGGCAATTTTTGAAGACATTTTTTCAGTGGCCAAGTCCAACTTCCATTGAAGTTAAGTGGAAGACTCCCACTGACCTCAATAGGAAACAGCTCAGACGGTCAGGGCAGGATTCAGAGCTGTTATAACTCACCAAAATGCCACAAGCTGAGAACAGATCTCTGAGAGCAAAATGGGTAAGCCCAGGAGGAAGACACCACCGTGTGAAATAACAGAATACCCATTAATAAATACATTAGGACATGGTACCATGGAATTTCTTCCCTGGCTGTGCCAGTGTAACAGATTTGCAGTCCATGGCACAGCTCACCACCAGCTGCTGCCAATGGGATCCTTTGTGGGGCTGTGCACTACTGCTTGTGCTCACTGAATCTGAAAGGGGGGGAACAACTAAAGCAAAAAAACTGCACAAGGTAGCATGTTTTTGGCAGTCCAGAGTGATCTTGCTGAAATAACAAGATCAATTCAGAGTCCTGAAGTCAGGCAGATACAAAAGCACCGAAAGAATCCCACACTTAATGTCTTCTTTCAGATAATTATTTTCCTCTAGTTCATCACAACTAGGAAAACTTCGTTTAATAGCTTCCAATACTGCTGTCATGACTGTAACCGTACTTCCCTCATTTGAGTGGAGAAAGAGCTTGAAAAAAATGCTTGCAGACAGCTTTTTTTCCCCTCTTTTTCTTGTTATAAAGTCTACACTTGCTGCAAGGGCACAAGGGATGGAAGAAGTATTTAATTAGTATTTCCAGAAATATCCTCGCCTAACCCATAATGAGGTCATGCCAGATCATAATCCTCCTCAAATACAAGAGACAAAGTGATTTCCTTTTCATATAACATCCTTTTTTTGGGTGCAGCATTGACAGCTTTTCTGTGGTTTCAAAGGAAAAATAAAATGTAGTCAGTCTGAGTGGGGGAAATCCAGAAACACCTAATACATATTCTTGTGAGATGAATTCAGGAGGCCATACCTCAGCGAAGACACGGGTGGGATCTAATGCAACCAGGAAGCTTTCTTTTAAAGAAAATAGAAGTAAAAACACCCAAACCAAAACCACAGCTCAAATTGTCACGTGCTCAATTGAACTCCTTTGAACTGTCTGCTTGAATAATATTTCTCTTTAATCAGGGAGGGCTGTGTTTGGGCTACCTGTGTCTATTTGCCATTCCTCTCACCCGCCAGAACCAAACCTGAGTCTTGGGTGGACCCTTGAAAACATGGAGCACTGCAGACACCACCGGAGGGGTGGCCCCAGGGAGGGGCTACATTAGCACTGGTGCTGCCAGGGCTTGGCTTCCACCAAAGAGATGCTGGCAGCAGGTGCAAGGACCAGCTGAGACCAGCCTTCTCATTGGAAGCCATCCCTCCTCCCTCAGTGTTTCCAGTGACCAGAGCACTGCTGTGTTTTGAACACTCCAGAAGAAAAAACATCAAGTGATCCTTCCTGGACAGGGAAGCTCAGGACACACTGGGATCAGTCAACAAGCCAAATAACTTGTACATGGCATAAATACTAACCTGGAGGAAAGCTTTCAACCTCACCTTGATGAAGACATCAAGAGCTTGAAACCCCACCAGCTCCCTTAGTGGCTCATCCCAATAATTATTCAACTCCACTGTCACATTCAGGCAGGGAGCAAAGCTCAGGTAGACACCGAGGTTTAGCTTGCAGCTGGTGATGGCTCATCAGCTTTTCCCCACTGGAATAAGGGGCACAAAGGATTTTCTCTCCTTCAATATTCCATAATTAAAATAAATCAGAAAAAGGACATTATCTGCTGTATTTGCCCTCTTCCGCGAACACACTATGTGTTATTTCACTACAGAAATCGCTGGACAAAGTTGATTTACTGGCCAGCCTCAGGACACCAGTGATTCTCCAACCCTCTCTCCCCTCCCCCCAAAGTTTATTGTTGAGTTCTTGGAACATCAAGTACAGAGTGTGAAATAATTTAATGGTGGGGGGATTTTCATCCTCCTTCTCTATCCCAATATGACTAAATTTATTGATTTTGGATTGCTGTAAATTATAATGTAATTATCCTGCTGCACAAGCAGCTTCCCATTCCAGAAATTAAAAAGCAATTCAGGTAAATGATCTTTAGTTATCATGGTGCATCCCTGCAGAACTCATTAAGCTGGGGGATTAGATGGCACACCAAAACTCTTATACAGCGGGTGACATTGAAAACTATCATGCCTGACAATACAGAACTTCCTTGGGATGATAACGGGCAAAACTGCTGGTGTGGCAGTTTTATTTTTCCTTTCCTGACAACTTTGAGATGCTATCAACTTGTACATCTCCCAGGATCTCTAATGCTCACTTACTGACCCTTCTGAAAAATAAACACCCTTCCTTTGAGATGAGAATACCATTAAGTGGAATTTAAGAAAGGGACAACATTGCAAGGCCATCTGTAGAACGTCATCTGATCCCATTGGATCTCAGGTGGAAAAGCAGCTCATGTGAGTCAGAGTCAGCAACTACTTCTTGAGGTGGGAGACTGCCAATTGGCACAAAAGAGAGCTCACACCAGACTTCCAGACAGCTAAGGTGAATTTTCCAGCTTTCCCGAAAGCTTCCCCATCAGCTCTATCTGATGGGATTGCTAAAAGATCTGATTGACTGCAGTCACAGAAGTATGTGCACTCTGCCAGCACAAGTGTTCACAATCCCTTTGTCTTGCCCAAGGGTTATGTTTTGCCTCCCTAAATCTGCCTGCACTTCAGGCATTTTCCACTTGCTGTTCTATACTGTTGTGATGGCAAAGCAGCCTCATCAGCCTTCACACTGAAGGCGGCTACAGTTGTTGGCAGATGAAAGGATACATGTGCACATAGTTTGCACATCATTAAGTTCGCAAAACGCTTTGAGGATGAAATGTGCTACATAAATATAACAGGTTATTAAATTTCTTGGTGCCTGCAGTGGTCTTCCATGGATTGTGCCTAAACCTGCTACTGCTTTTAGCTTCCTGGGTTTTTTTTAATACTCCCTTGTCCCAGAAGATTTTAAGTTTCTCCCTCCAGCCAAGGAGTCTTTGACACCTTCTGGTGGCCCCATGGAGCTGCTGTGCAGACACGGGGACTCCCGCTGGTTTTCGGCTGCGTGTGTACAGTTTCTGCTCATTTCCTCTGAAAGTGGTGGCTGCCAGACTTGAAAGACCCCTTGCTCCCCCTGCTCTTCCCTAATACAGCCCTTAATTAATACTGAAGGCTGCTACCACTTTTGAGTAGGGCAGTCCAGATCCTCGGGATATTAGTCAAACACCACAGAGATTTATGAACTCATCAGCGCGACCAGGATACTCAGAAAAGAAGCAAAACCCTTCAATTTAAAATTCTCCTACACCATCAGAAATTTCAACTTCATCTACAAGTTCTTCATACTGTAAAAGTTCACTAGTTCTGTTATTTCACTTCTAGTAAGGACTGTGTCCTAATATGGACATTTTTGCAGGATTCAGCTAAATTCTGAAGATATACGATGTACCCTGGTAGCCCTTTCTCCCATTAAAAACAACCTATTAACTCAGCCTCATGAAAGCCCAAGTCATGTCTGGTCTCTGTTTCTAGCACAGACAGCTCAGCATCCTCTCTCTCCCCATCTCAACAGCACACAGTGCCGCAAGTACACAAGGCGTTGTGGCGGGAGCACGGGACATCAGTGAAAATCTCTGTTCTTTTTTGGGATGCACGCATACTTTTCAAATTTCCTAAAAGGAGATATTATTTGGTTTTGGCCCGGCATCTGAAACCACTCACAGGCCACACACAAGTTACCGAGTAAGCAGACGACATCCTCTTCTTAAACCCTTATGGACACAAACAGATTTTGAAAACACGTAGTTCAACCACCTCAGCAAATTGTTTCCCCGGTGTGTTGGTGTTGGGAGCCCAGTGCCTGCCCTCCCTCCTCCTCCTCACCCCCCATTCACTGTTTACAGCAAGAAGGACATTAGTGCTGGACTGAACCTGCTTCAGTTCTTTTATATAGATTTAGACCGTATAATTTGATCGTGACCACAGGCAGTTTTATTGCCCTGATTTATATGAAGCCTTGCAGGGGTTTGGGGGTTTTTTTCCCTTTATTTGGTAAGAAAGTGAAACTCATAGCAGTTCCTTCCCCGCTGCAGCCTGAGGACAAGCTGCAGGATCTCCACGGGGCTGCCACCCTCCCTCTGCCCTTGCTGTAGTCTCAGAGGGGTATACACACACTGCAGGAGCTAGCTGAAGCTTCTCCTCGAGCACAAATCCTCCCTGTGGCCCTCACTGTCCCACAGCACTTGGTTTGTCCTGCCCAAGGGAATGGTCCAAGTGGCATCCAGGGCAACCAATGTTACCACCCCCCCTACCCATGAGTGTGATACCCCGACAGAAATTCATGTGTCATTCCCTCTCCTGCCTGCTAACCTTCCTCCCTTGTTTGATCAAGCCACCACTTTTACAATCCAAATAGCAAGGGATAAAAATCCAGGCAGCTCTGCCACGGAGCTAAGGGAGATGTGGCTGTCGGGCCAGGCATGTTGCTACCAACCATCTGCATTCCCAGGGCACACTAAATCTGGGATCTGTATTAGTATTCTCCAGCAGGCATCTGGCAGATATTAAATACCAGCCTCCCCGGAGAACTTGTTACCTCCTCATGCTTGACTGGGTGAATATAAGTGAGTGCCGTGCTTGTATCTGCTACCTGAAGAGGCTAGATGAAGCCTATCTGAAACATGCCAAGACCCTGTATCTGTCATTACCATACCAATTTCCTGAATGAAAATCCTGCCTGTCTTTCATTTAATCTGTCTTCACTCTCATTACGTGACCAGAACATGCTGTACTAACTACAAAGACAGGTCAGTATGTGACTCAAAACCTAATTTCTGTTACTTACCTAAATGATTACTGCCTGGACGAGCATGATGTTTTGGAATAAGAATAACAAAGCCCACCAATCGTTCTGCCCTGTCACTGGCATGTGAAGATGTAATTTTGTACTGGGCCATGAGTTAAGAGAAAAAGTTGATCAGAAATCCAGTTGTCTCACCTTGGTAATCTCACCTTTTTACAACAATGAATACTTTTTTCCCTGCTTATATACCTTTTGTTTTTTTCTGCACCCAGCCAATTTCTTCTTAGACTTCTGAGAGTGTAATATTTCCTAACTTTTCCCTTTTCTACCAAGTTCTCCTCTTGAGGATCCCACAAAATGCTGGGTTTTGGCTCAAACCCTGCTATTACATTCTTGTTTCTCGTTATCTCTGTACAACAGCTGGTCAAAGGCCTTTGGATCCCTCTGCACAAATCAGCCCTTCTCCTGCACAACCTGCCCAGGCTACTTCTGCTGCTCTCTGTATATCATTTACTCTTCATCTGAGTAAAGCCTTTTGACTTTAGTCCACCATGGTTTCCGTAAAAGACTCTCAGCTTTTCTCTGCTACTCTGAGACTGGCACCTTGTCTCCTACCCCATCAAGCAATAATTTTGCAAAACCTTGAAGAAAAACTTTGAAATCACATCCTCCCTAGTTATGGGGTTCACACTGATCAAATATTCCTGGCATTTTGTTTTGCCTCACTCAACATAGTAATTGCCTGGAAAAAGAACAGCCTGGAAAAAGAACTTCAAAACTTCCTGCAAAACTGTTACCAGAAAACTCACAGGTGACATGAGCCACCATCCACTTCATGTGCACCCAGAGGCAGACTGGGAATGCTGGCCACCCGTATGCTCTTTCTAAGTGCCTAGAGAGGCATCAACCCTTCTTAGTGGTATCCATAACCATGGCATTCAAGGGTCAACTCCTTCTTCTCTTCTTGTGCCTTATTCAGCTGACATTGCCTTCAAATCCCCACTGGTTTGGGCCATCAGCCCCGTATCTCACAAAACACAAGGTTAAGTGAAGCAAATTCAGGAGGACATTTCTACTCTGCCCTCAGGACTTAACTGTGGAAGGTTTTGAGGTTGGAAAAAAATAGTTTTTCATTGTGGTCACAGAAAAGAAGAACAAACTAAAACCATTGCAAATATAGGCACTGAGGAAAGGCCCTTCGGGCTGATACTTAGAGAAGCTCATTTCTATCCTCACTCAATTGCTACAGAGGTTAAAGACCTGCTACAACCTGCCATAAAAGGCAACCCCCACATTAATAGGAAATGTGTTCCCCTCCCCCATCCCAAATGTATTTTTTATGAGTAAACATTTCTGTATTAAGACCTACTGTCTTCAAAGATCCCTTTTATGTCCCAAAGGTAACCATTTAAGTGTTCTTATAACAGCCGTTACTTATCTTTACAATGGGCAATGCATGTGAACTCAGTGTCTGAAACTTTAATTTTGCTATATATTTCTTAGTAAGTACATATAAATCCAGCCTGTTTCAAGTGTCAGCGACTCTATGTGACCAAAAGATAGCCTTGGATCTTATTTCATCTGCAAATACATTGTTCTGCGTGGAATTAAAAGCAGAAAAAAAATTGCAAAACTCTCAACCCTTTCAACTTGCTTGCAGAAGTGATGCAGAACACACAGAGCTCAGAAAAAGAGATGCAAATGTTTTTTCACACATTCAGTCATCTCATATCTATTTTAAGAGTAGCTGCTCCAGCAGTTGAAACACAGGACCATGCAGTAAAGATGTTTTAAGGACGTCTTCTTAACAGCACAGGAAAGTTCCTCTGGAGTTTTCAAAGGGAAAAAATTGCACGAAACAAGAGTACTATCAACTTCTCTGCAGTTGATTACAGTATTAGAGCATGCATGTGCACAGCAGACTAATGGGAAGATAAGCTGAAACTAAGTTTCTCTATGAAGCTGCTATCCCATGACAATGATTTTATCCTTCCATCACCTGGCACCCAAGAGTCTAATTACAAAGGACTTTAAACCACTGTCTATTGCTAGACTGGGTGAATATACATGCCTCTTGGGTGTCTATTGCTTGGGTCAGGGTAATCCCTGAAGCTCCCCATGGTTTCTGTAAATTCATCCAGGTGTGTCCAAACCCCCACCCAGGTACTTGGAGATCACCCACAGACCACCTATGTGGGAAACTGTTTTTAACTAAGAAAACTCATTTTCTTGTTTTGATACAGAATATTTACATTGTTATTAACAACTTGACCAGGTGAGTTCCAAGTAAGATCACCTGAAAAACTTTCTCACTTCAGAGCAAGCCCTTTGGAATACATTCAATCTCTATACCCCCAAACGGTCTCTCCACTACAAGTATTGAAAACACCCTCATTGTAAGACCTTAAAGTTATCTTCCCCAACCCTGCAAAACTGTTTTATTGTCCCCTTTGGCCAGCAGCAGGATGACACCTAAGACATACGAACAAGGTCACCCCTGTAAGGGAGCATGCAGGGGCGGCAGCACCCTCTCGCAGGAGTGGGAAATGGTCACCTCCCCACAGTCTGACCTGTTAAGTGTTTCCGTGTGACTGATGCCATAAACATGCTCACCAGATGCTGATGGATGGGCCTGGAGGCCCAAAGAACAACCTGAGCTCATTACATAAATGAGGGAGCGAAGGGAAGTCAAGCAGCTTTCCCAAAATCAGAAGGAAGTTTGGGACTTCATCAGGAACTGAAACTAATTTTCTCCAGGTTTAGTTCTGTGCCCTCACTGTAGGGAGCCGCCAAAAAAAAAGGGTATCTTCACACAAGCAGCCTCTGGGAGTCGGATCAGCTTCCCACAACACATAATAATTCCTCTCGTTAAAACAGGACGTGCAAACCAATGCCTAAAGTCCTCACCTTTGTGTTTCTCTGGTTTTACTTTATAGTGTGGCTGTAAATGCCTCTGAAAGAACATCACCAGCTGTACCTGCAAACCAACACAAACAGATTTTGCTTAACCTCAAGACTCACTTGCAAGAAGGCACTTGCATTAACACAGGACAGGGATATTCACTCCAGCCAGGATGTAGGAAATTGCCCCACCACTGCTGGTCCATCCCACAAAAAGCAGCCACAAACAAGGGTGAGCCTCAGGTAGAAAAACTGAGTGAGAAAGATAACTTCATCGCCTCACAACCAGAACAAAAATTTCATTTCAGAAAAATCTAAATATTAGCCAACATTCTGGCTCCAGGGTCAGTGCTGCTGACCGCCTATCACTCTCTCTCTTGGCTCAGAGCATCTCGTTAGGTGCATAAAATCTCTGCTTTCTATAAACAATTAAACTATTGTTGAAGCAGCACACAGAGGGCCAGAGGCTTAGAAGAAGGTACCTCCTGTATTGGATAATTTTCAGGAATGTCAGACACTGATCTTTTATATCAATAAAACTTTTATATCAATAAAGCCACCAAAACATCTACTTTAACTGTTTACTGAAGGATGCATCTGTTGCAAGCTGTGATTTTTTCTGAAAATCTGTCAGTCAGGAGCTGATCACTGTAAGAAAAGAGAGCAGAACAGAACTGCTTTCTGGCTAAAATGGCACCATTCAATCCCTGCAAATGTCACTGTATTTTAAAAATCAGATACTGGTGGCAGGCAGTCAGTATAAATATTTTGCTTACAATACTCCTGTTCTCATTTATGATTTACTTACAATTGGAAGAATTTTCAATGGGATGGTCTTAAAAAGATCTGGTATTCCAGGAGGAGGAAAGAGGTATAAAGAAAAAGAGCAGAGAAACCCCCACTGAGCTCTCAAACTACAGAAAAGGCAGAATTGATTTCAGTCAAGTTTGTGATCATGTGGGATCACATTCAATTTTTAAAATTTATTTTCATTTTGGACTCAGCCTATATGACCAAAGTTCTTTCCAGCAAAGTTTACCTGATTTCATCCCAACACCAATGGGAGTCACAGAACACCCACTTTAGGTCATTTTCCAACACATATAACGTCACGAGTTTAACATAATCCTGAAGAAGTCTGCAGGAAAATACTGTACCCCCTTCATTTCTTCAAGAGCTAAATTTACAATCTTGGCTGAGGTTTTATTCTCTGTCATTATCATTAAGATCAGAGAACTCATCCTGTCAAGCACGGTCCCCACACACAATTCATGGGATATCAATTTATTTCAGAATTTATGGTTTCTGCAATTTTTGTCTCACTTGGTTCTGGAAAAAAACTGTAGTCCCTAATTATGAGCCCACTGTGCTAGGTACTAAACAAAGGCACTGCTGAATTAGTTTAAATTCAGGGATAACCTATTTGTGCTACTGTGCATTTTCATACCCTTATGCAACCAAGAGGAATGAAGCTGACTGCTGCATCGTGATGTTCTCAGAGGCTCTGGATGATGCATAGACAACTTGTGTTCAGCTCTCCTGAAGGGAAAGAAACAACGCCTCCGTTTGGCAGATGGGCATGAGGATTTGAGTCATCTGACCATAATTACATGGCATATCACTGAGAGAGGAGGGGCTTGCTAGTGGATATGGTGAACCAAGGAACCTGGGCTAAGGCCTCTGTACTACCATTGATGTCCCAGGTACACCACATATGAACTTCTGAAGTCCCAGAGATAAACCCTTCCTGACATCCCCCTGAAACTGCTCAACCATTTCAGCCACTTTGGTCCTGGAAAAAATCCCCTGTGCTTCCTGTTTGCAGAATGGGAGGAATGACATCTCCCTGTCTTGCCAGGATGTTCATGTGCTGATAGAGGCTGAAGTGTTGAGGCTGTGTGCGGGCTCTGCAAAGCAAGAAATCCCACCACAAGCCCTGAACTCTCCATAAGCCACCAGACGGCACAATTCATCTTCTCTAATTACAAAAAAATAGTAAAAATAGTGCAGTGGAACTGACTATGTCCTGTCAGGCCTCTGCACCTCACTCATCACCACACCAAACCATGAAAACAGAAAACCTGATTTAACAAGGTGAAGAACAATGCCAAGTCCTCTTTCCACTTTGAGGTCTATGGATGCCTTCTCAAGGCCACACAGAAATTCTTTAGGAGGTGCTGAGAATATAAGCCATGTTTCTTGGTCCTGGTATTGGATGCACAGCATTTCTAGGAACATTTTTCTTTGCCACTCGTCTGACCTCAGGAGCAGTCCCACTGCTCTGTGCAGGCAGCCATGGAATGCTGTGCCAAACCCTATCAATTATTTAGCATCCAAAGGTAGACTTAATCTATGTGATAAAAGGATGGATTTTATCTAAGGCTTGTTCCCCTTAAAGTGATTTACACAACTGGCCTCTCTAGTTGCTTCCCTTAACATAATTATTTACTTTTGCATTAATAGCCATCCCTCCATTTGGGTTATTTTTAGGACCTTTTTGCAACCTTGAAAATTTACTATGGTTTTTTCCTGTTGTATTTTTAGTGGGGTTTTTAAAACGTCCCATCTCTCTGAATGGGCTGTTAAAACACTAGTTTTGCCAATGCTGGTATAAAGTGGGAGCAGCTCTGGGAAGCAGCTTCCCTGGCTGTGTTGACATCTGGGTGTTGGGACTGCCTCTAACTTGAGAAGCCATGGGGTGAGATTTCAGTTCAGAGCTGGCAGTCAGGGTCCCCAGACTGCTCATCAGGCTATGGACTGATGAATATGAATGAAAGGCGTTAAAGTATTAACCTAGTCCCACCTTGGTTTCTTGCTTTAACCCCACTCTGCAATTTTGGCAAAGTTGGGAGGGCTGGGATTTTTCCACCTAACATTAAACCAGGCATGAATCCCCCAAAGGAATAAAGCAGTCATCTGCACAAAGTGATGCACTCCAACCTAATGCAAATGTATCTCAAACTGGACACCTAACACTTAGGCAGCCAACTTTAGACAAAATAACTCCCATCCTTTGCCCTCCCATGATTACAGCAGGCTCAAATGCCATGGTTAATGGGTGGTGTTGGGAGAATTGATTTATAAAACCTGTGCAAATTCACAGATGTTCAGGCAAAAAGCTGCCAGAGATATTAAAAATTCAAACTATGGGGATGTGCTGGCAGAGGAGACAATCCAGGAGATAATCCATTATTGCCACTGGATTTTCTTACTTGACTACAACTGACCAATCCATAGTAGGTAAGTTTAGCATCAGTTATATTTAGGTACCTTCTGAGGGATACTTTAGTGAAGTCTAAGCTGGGTCCCCAGAAAAGAAGACTTGTCAGTATTTGCCAGAATAAACTTTTTGAGCTTACAAAATAATAGAAATGCAGAAGCTATTATTATTACAACTGCTATTAATGATAATACAATACACTCACAAAACACAAAGGTCTTCCAGGTGGTACTTAATGACTGGGATCACCAGTGCCAGAACCAGTCTGTGAAGAATAACTTTTTCTGTTTTAAAGTCATAAAAGCTTTTCAACTTGGCGTGCAAACCTGCAGCATGGTTAGGGATAAATAAAATTACTCTGTCTTCAAAAGTACCTTTGCATCTGTAACCAGCTGAAATTATAGGAATTTTTGGTGTAACAGTGTGGGGGAGCTGCACATAATCAGCTTCTACAGCTGATGTTATGAATTACAGAATCCTTTAGGTTGGAAAACACCCTTAAGATCATTAAGTCCAA
The DNA here is from genome assembly GCA_013401135.1 of Cettia cetti. NCBI lineage: Eukaryota > Metazoa > Chordata > Aves > Passeriformes > Sylviidae > Cettia > Cettia cetti. The sequence goes on along the minus strand of VZUI01091878.1, from coordinate 126,966 downwards.
CCATAAAGCTGTTGCATCATCTAAGGGCTACGCAATTTGAACCAAAAAGTCTGTAAACATTAATGGTTATCCACTCTGAGGTCACATCTTTGCCCACAGGGTTGGCTACCACACAAAGTCAGTAGAGTGGCTTCGGCAAGGAGCTTTCCTCATGAGGAAAAGTAAAAAACAAACCAAAGAAGTCAGACTCCAATCACTTATTTAAGCAAAGCAAAGTATTACCTCAAGAAACAAAGATACAAGGAAGAAACTAGGGAGACAGCAAGCTGTGGACAGAAGACAAAGGGAAGGCAGAAGAAAATTCGTGCTTTTGTAGCACAGTTTGTGGCAATCTTAATTATCAAAATTCTGGCACTGTAACCAAAGAACTAAACTTGTTACTTCCCAAAATGCTCTCTGCCAGGCCCATACACCAGATACTGCTCATGAAACATAAAAATGGTACAGCATGGCTTTAACTTCATCCATCTCTACATGAATCCTTCTAAACTATCCCAAAGAGCAGGGGTCAGGCGACCTGCATGAGACAAAGCTGGCAAACCTGTCACTGTCCTTGACATTCCATGACTGAGGAACAATCCCAGCACTGCACCAGTCAGAGCATCTGAGACACTGACCTGCCCAAAGGGACATGAGTGGGTACACAAGAGACTTTAGGCAATCTGCCCACTCAGAAATGCTACAGTAGCAAAGAAATACACTTTAGGACCCAACAGAATTAGTTTCATGAAAGGCTGACAGAAACAGTCAGAGAAGAAATACAGTTCTTGATTGCTGTTGCTCTTGTGGCAGCACTGCACTGAAGCCCTACCCAAGGTGAGGGCCACTGAACTCCATACAGTAGAAGCATGAGAATAGACAGTGGCTGTCAGGAGAATTTCTCAGTCTGAATTACAGGATTTTCCCATCATTCAGTTTTAACCACTTGCCCCCTTTCCCCCTGGAGCCAATCCCAGCTTTTTTGTTGAACACATCTCTCAGCATTTGAAGCTGTACACAGCAAAGCAGCGCAGGGCAGGGAAGCTAAGAAAGTGCTTGTACTGGTTATGCTCCTTTTCCTGGAAAATGTGAACTGAATGAAAAACATTCTTTAAGAAAATCCCTGCCCCTTCAGGACGGACAGAGGAGATGACTTCATTGGGGCTGTTCTCATTCTAATTTGTCTGAGTCCTGGGCCACACAAACGATATATTTTTTCAGTGCGCTGAGGTCTGCTGGGATGCTGGCATTTCCTCCTCCTCATTTACATGGTCTTCCCATAATCTAGCACTAAGACAAGCTGAACTGCATAAGGACTCCCTGCCAATGCCACTTGGGGCTTGCTTACGGAAGACCTCTGGAGAGCGATGGGAGGTGCTCCCTGCCCTTCTCCTCTGCCTATGAAAGGGCTGAGTGTGCTACTTCTGCAGAACTAAGCATTCCTGCCAGCCCATAAATCAAGTGACCAAACTCCATCCCAATCTCCGATCCACTGCAGAAAAGCCCCACACTCTGCCTTCACAGCACACATAGGGCAAAGAGCTGTATTTCATCAACTGAAGCCTTAATATCAGAGGAGAGTCGTTACCTCCTGGAAAAAAAAAAAGAGCACAGCCAGAGTCTTACTAGTTCTGCAGCTTGGCTTCCCCATGTTTACACCAAATGACTTGTTGAACTTCATTATATACAAAGTATTTCCATAGATCAGAGGCAGGGAGACCTGTGCAGCTAACATAAAATAAATTACCACCCTGTGATAAATGGTTCTATTAGCAATCCAGATTGTTAAACTCAGATACAACAGGATGAAGGGAGCACTGCCCCATTCATTCTCCCTGCGGCAGATACTGAGTTGTAAATAGGTTATTTTGTGTGTAAATAACACATTAAAACTCAGCATTAGCCGTGTCTTTTGATAGAGAGGAAATTGTTCCAAATAAATAATTTCGGACAGGAATGTAAAATAAGCCAGATTTAATAGTGCATGCCTGCTGTAGCTGTGTTAAACATGACTAAAATGATAAACCCCAGAATATACTAATAGTAAACTATGCTCTGACATCAAAGTAATGAGGCTGTATTTTTACCCAGCTTTAGAAATGCTAAAATTAGTCTTGACAGAGCCAGACATCAGAAAAATGTTTCAAACATAAACACCATCAATTTGGGAACTTGGAGTTTGTGTCATGCAGAGGGTGGGGTGGAGAGGGAACGGTGCATTCTGGGCCTCGTTAAAGTCGGGCAGTTAGCATTTAGGAGAATTTGTATTTAATTTTTATTATGAGATGAGAAACCTATCCTCCTAAATATCTCTGCCTTTGAAAGAGTGGCTCATTTAAATTTCCCCTACAGCCATGTGCCTGGGATTCCTCATGCCTGTAGGTGCAGGGGATGGTTGTCAGTGCCAGCCTGGAGGTCACAACCCAGCCTCACTTGTGGTGCTCTGCACCAAACCCTCCTACCCTACACAGCAATGTGGACTTTTGCATTCAACAGAAGGGTTTTCTGAACTTGAATTGTTACAAGTTGCCCTTCCAGAAGTAGAGACAATAAAACCAAGAACCCCTTCTACAGATCTAACTTGTCTATAGCTCCTACATACTGTCCTTTTAAACAGTTTCTATCTCAGTCACACATACACATATGCCTCTACTGTAAGAGAAAAGAGGAGCTTTGACTCCTTGGCCAACATGATTTATGGTAAAACAGAAAATTAGGAGAGACTTCCCTGATGTCATATCTGTGAGGCCAATTTCTGAACATCTGATCAATGAGTTACTATAAAAAAACTGTCACAGATTATGTTTAAAATGGCAGCTTCAGAAGACTAAAAATATGGGATGCAAATTTCTAGTATAAAAGGACTCTTCTCTACTGCCAGCATCATATCGAACTCTTTTTCTACAGCCACAACTTAATTTGCTGGAGGCTGGAAACATTTGGGACAAATATCCAAAGCAAGCAAACTAGAAATGCAGACTGTATATATCTTACAATAATACCATCTAAATAATAACATAATTAAATAGCTATTAATCTTCAATTATTTAACTAATATTCAGTTTATGCCTTCAAATAGTTAGAAATAAAACCTTATGAATCTATTAATTCCTACAGGTGAAAAAGAAAGCCTTATGATCTGAGAAACATGCCAAACATGCTATGATGGCACTCCTTCTGTGTGTGACTCAGTAGAAAAAAGGAGAAGAAATGTGTTGCGAATTACATTTGTTTGGCTCTGGAGAGCAGCTTGGTGATTTGCAGCACTGGCTGAGCCTCGCTGCCACTTTCTCATATGCTAGGACAAAGAGTAAAACCTCTGCAATAAATGAAATCAAGAGAATGTCTTGGATGATAATAAAGGCTTGCTTGTATGGCCCTAAAGCGTGGTGGGGAGCTCAGAGGCCCACCCTTTAAAGCTGATCCCCTCCTCAAGCTGAACTTCCTAATTAATCTCCAAGCCTTGTTTGCTTTCTTCTGTAAAAATATGAGCATAAATACTCATAGTTCTGGCCTGTTGTGAGTAATTACTCTAGTTTAGGGAATCAAGCATGTTATATTACCATGAATACCATGTAAAAGGAGTCTCATCTCCACCTAGCCTTTGTGTTATCACCTGCTAAATCACATCTTGCAGATAACTCCTGTTAGAAGGCAACTTTGTATTAATTTTTCTACTTCCAAGCACACACACAAGCATGCTGCTCACTTTCAGGAGCCTGTATAATGTCTAGCCAGAGTTCAAAGGAAAGCCCTTTGAACCACAGGAGCACGTGCATCACCTGCAGAGTCCCGGGGCCAGCGTCCGACCACACGCTGCTCACACTGCTGCCCATTTTGGGTCATTTATGAGCACTTTTCTTCACAGCATGACATAGATTTCACTCTTTACATCTCATTACACAACGCTTTTATCACAATTCTCCTGACATCTTCAAACAATCCTCAACTTACTTCTCCACTTCCTCCTAATAACTGGAGAAATATTGAGCCCCATAAATCACTTTTTTCCAAAGGTGAGAGCACACTGCTAATAGAACATATTATACTGGATGCTTAAAAACCAATTAGGTCTCCAGGGATGCCAAATGCACAATTGGATGGACACTCCACCTTGGGGCATCCTCACTTGGATCTCTGGAAAGGTTGTCAGTGCTTCCACAGGAGACTCACTCCCAAGGCAAGTGCCAAGTGGGGAAAAGGTGTTTATTCATAGTAGCACATCTATGGGTTGTGAATTTTAGTACATGCTTGGACTATGTTGGGGCCAATCAACCCTTCAGGTCTGCCAGTCACTGAGATGATCCCTCAAGTGGGCTGATTCAGTAGTTCCTAGAGCCTTTGCTTCTTCAGGGATCTTCTGGGGGATGCCAGATTTCTGCACCTTGCTGTCCCCCTCAACTTCTGCTTCCTGGCAAGCCTTTCTTCCTGCCACTTTAGGCAGTGCTCAAAAGGAAAGCAGGTCAGACACATCCAGGACTACAAAACTGAGTTTTCCTCCAAACAATTTTGTAAAAGATTTTCTGGTTGCTTTTAAGAAAAAGTTTATCAAACACATGAACTAATAGGATATATTATAATCTAGCCACTCCTACTTTATTCTGTGCATCTGAAGCTTCACAGGTCAATTGGAAAAAGAAACCTGAATAACAAAGTTTACAGAAAAGGAGAGATAAAGGAGACTTAAGCCTTTTTGGCCAGAAACTATATTCAAAACTCAGGCAACAAAAAACTCAAACTCTCCAGCCAGTCTAGGTAAGAAAGAGGAGCTCACAAAAGATTCATTCTGTTCTTTTGGGGTGATGAAAAACCACTCTGCAGTGAAGGAAGGGGAGGGGACAGATTCATTTTGAGGTAGACTCTGGCTAGCGTATATTTCATATATTAACAACGTATATGTCAAACAGGAAAAAAAAAAAGCTGCCTGCAAAGTTTACAAAGTTTACTCAGCTGGGGTGTCTCTTGTCATATCCGAACTGGTGCAGCCCCTTCTAAGTTTGTCTCCTTATACTCTGTCCAGAGAGGACACCCAGTCCCCAGCGAGGGCAGCTGTGGTGGCTCCTCAGCAGGCACAGCCTTGCCCACAGCTGTGCCACCATGATGGGCCCTGGTACAACTCTGGAGATCCATAGGCACATGTGTGCCAGAGATGGGGGTGGGTTTTGCCTGCTGCAGAGAGCAGGAGGAGGCAGGAGCAACATCCCTGCACGTTCACCTGCACACCAGAGTTACACCCACCAGTAATGGCTCCATGCCTGCAGGTGTCCACAAGAGCTTCCCAGTTGACTTCAAAAGCAGTAAGATCAAAATCTTGCTTAACACACTGACTTGAACAGGAATGACGCAAGTGGAGGGGTTTCTTTACGAACATTCTTGCACAGGGTCTGCACATTCCCAAATTTCTCTCTAACCATGAAATCCCAGCAGCAATGACTGAAGACTGTGCAGTCTGTTTAGCTCATTAGCAGGATCACAGCCGGAACACGACACCCCTTCCTGACCAGGATAATGAGGTGCTCCCCACCTCCAGCCAGCCTCACCAGCCATTCTTTAACTCCATCATGGAGGAGTGGAGAGCACAGTGCTGCCAACACTACACAGCACCAGTCAGCTGGTGGGAAGCATTGATGGGGTGCGTGTTCACAGGAAGACAGATGCCACCATACTTATTAAATTCTTACAGTCTAATGAAAAACACCCCTGCTGCTTTCAAATTGTGGAAAACATAAAGTACCTCCTTGTGCCACTGCTGCTCCTGCTGCTGCTAAAGGAGTGGGTTTCTTCCCCGTCTCTGTAAAGCCATTCCCCTCCAGAACAGCACCTTTCCCTTCTTTTTTCCCAGCAGCTGTTGAAGCAGAAGTTTCCATCTTAGACAGGCATCTTCCAGCTCAGGAACCCTACAGGACATAAAACAAAACCAGATTCTGGTCACTGCTCACAAAAAAGGCAAAATCAGCTCCATGAAGCAGAAGACGGTTTGGCAGAGTTCAAAAGCAAACGGCAAGCAGCAAAGAATTCCTGGGTTCCCGACTCCAGCAGGGCAGCCAGTCGCAACAGTCAGAGGCACAAAGGCCACAACCATGTAAAGGACTGTGTGTTCTCACAGACCTACAAAGATCAGTAGCAAAAAGCAATCCCCAGATAGGCTTGGGCTACACAGTAAAGTTTACAGGTCCAAAGGGCTTTTCAGGATTACAGGATAGGTGAGATGCAAATATTTAGCACACATAAAACAGATTTACCCATCCTATACATGACCTAGACCATCCTACAAAAAAAAAAAACTCAGCTAAAAATTTCCAATAAAATACAGATAAATATATATTTAAAGTGGATTTTTTTTTTTTTTTTCTTTCCCACAGTGGGTGCTTATGCTGTGTGCTGGTTTGGAACCAGTGTCAGGATCAGAACTTTTCACCAATGCTTAGATAAGCCACAGCAGGTCTGCCACATCCCATCAAGTTCTCACCAGTGAGGTCTAACAAACACTGATCCCTCTCCCAAAAATGTTCTTCTATCCTGACCCATTGCATTTGAAAATCAGCTACAGCTTTACCCTCATTACAAATGGTGAATTAAAATACCAAGAAAGTATCAAAGAAGGTACCAAAGAACAAATAACCTGGGTTTTTAAACTTAGGTTGATAAAACATAGCAGCTCCTGAACTTTTGTCAGCTTGACCATTTTTTCTGCATGATTCAGACTTAAATGGTCTCCCAAAAGCAAACATGAGTATCTCAAATTTAGTGTAAAAATGGGGTTTCTCTTAAATGAAGAGAAATTTGTTTCTGAATGAAATACTGTTACTGAATGAAAATACTTTTGTTTCCCTTATTTTAACTTGTTTGATTTCAGGTGTCTCCACCTGACTCCTGCTTGCACATAACCAGCACAGTTACTAGCACTACCAGCCTCAGGCTGGTCTTGGGAAAACCCACTGCTAATTCCTCTTTCCTTTCTAATTTTAATGCAGATCTGAAATATTTCACATGCAAATTTTCAAATGCAAAATTTTCAGCTCCTGAAATACTCTGGAGCACACTGGCTGTCTACCTTACTGAAATTAATGGGATCAGGGGAATATCTGGGAAACCAGAAAACTCTTTTTGTGTGTGCGAGTAGTTTTATTGCCATTGTGCCAATTCAAAACTTTCCTCCCTTTGCTCTGGGGGACTGGCTGCTCCTAAACAGATTGAACTAAAAGGTAAACTCTCCCAAAAACTTTAAAGCACGAAGATTTCCAGAATTCCGCCCCTGCGAGGGACCTGGTGCATGGTGGTTGTGGAGGACTGTCACCACTGCCTGGGCTTAGGGAGAGTGGTGTCCCACCAAGCAGCTGTGTGCTGCAGCCTGAGCAGCTGATCCCAGGAGTCTTCAGGCATGGCTCACATTAATGGGACAACGAACTGATGGGCCTGTGGTCACAGTCTGCAGCTGTAAACTGCAAAGCTCACATTGGAAATGACAGGAGCCACAATTACAGGCTTTACTGATGATACAAGGCTCCAGTGAATACTGAGGTGGCCCCTCAAGGTCCTGCCCCGGCATGTGCTCGGCTTGATGGCAAACATGGGATGGGTTCCTGGGGGCCAGGATTTTACAGTGGTTTAATCCAGGAATCAGGTTGGGTTACAGACCACGTATGAAATAAATACACCCGAACTGCAGGAGTATTTGACCTAGGTCTGACAGCCTGGGCTTCTGTTCGTTAAGCAAATAAACTTCAGAGGCTCTACTACTAACCCCCCACCTGTTTCTTCTTAGTCCCTCCTTTCAAGGCTTTGCACTTTTGTTTGAAACCAGACACTGGCCCTCAAACCCCCAACCCCCCTTCTCCAGGTACCCTGACCCTGGGGGCAGCCCCAGGGGTGAGGGAGCATCCTCAGGCAATGCAGAGCTCAGCAGCCACTGAGGGGGAGGAAGGAACTGGTAACAGGATTTCTTCTGTGAAACATGCAGGTTAGAGCTATGGGGTTTTTTTTTTCCAGAGATGCCTGAAGCAAAGTCTCTACATCCCTGCCACAGACACCTCAGCAGGGACCCAGTTTTTCAGATGTGTCATTTATCCAACCGGAATGTGACAGGAGATCATGCCTGTATTTGAAAATCTGGTCTTTGCAGCTGTAATGCTCTCTTTTCAGATGAAGTATGAATTTTAAAAAACAGTCAAGTGTTTGTAATAAGTGGTTGTATTAAACAGGTAAATCTTTAAATATCAGACTAGAAAAAAATAAATAATGCAACTACTCTAATCTCACAGGATTTAGCGTAATAAGTCTACAATTATTTTTGCTTTGTAAAGGTGCCTGGGGCAGAGCAGGTTGACTATGAGGTTCCGAGCTTTCCCCCATGTCAGCAGCAACCAGAAGTCATTTTCCTTTCACAGCATCCCACAGCCAGAGCTGACCAGCCCAGGAAGACACAAAGATCCTTTCTGCCAGATCCTGCTCTGCTCAGCACCTCTGCTCACAGACCAGGACAGAGACCAGTGAGCAAAGGAGCACCAACACTGATTTCATATTCTGCCTTCTGAGGTTTCACAGACAGAGGCCAAGAGGTGGTAACCAGCAGTCTTCCCAGTAGTGCAATGTGTGACCAGGACACAGCATTGGAACTCTGGAGATTTAGGTCCCCATCATGGACCTGCTACAGTCTCCCCAGTGTCCCTGGGCAAAAAGCTTAACTTCTCTCTCTTGCAGCCGGTTTTCACAGCCATAAAATAGGAAATAGTACTTTGCCCTATTTGCAAAGTGCTTTGAGATCCTTTGAGGCACAAGGCTATGGAAGTGTTTTTATTACCAGTATAAGAAGATATATTGATGGAGGCAGTCAATCCACACTATCCAGGAGCACAACATTCATTTTTTAAGCAATGCATACTTTGCTTTCTGTTTGATGCTAAACTTTTTCCGCTGCTCTGTGCCACACAGAATTTATAAATTCAATGACAGATTAATCTTAGCAGCAAGCCATTTGGCATGAAAAAGGGTTTCACAGAGAGCCTGCTTTTTCCTGTAAAGAGCATGCATTTAGGAGTGACTATACGGAGAAAGACCCTATGCACTTATTCAAGCACAACTCTCTGCCCTCCGTCATTACTCAGAATTAGAAAACCAGAATGGATTACTCAGATTTTTCCTAAGGTTTGTAGCTTTCTCTGCAGGAGGAGGGCTGGGTAATTGATTTTGACACTAATACCAGCACTATTCATATGCCCTGTAATATAATTCTGCAGTGACACTGAAAAGGCAGCCATGTGAGATCTGAACAAGGAAAGTGCTATATGATTTGCCCTAGACAACCCCAGCTATTTTAACAGCTGTGTTGTATATTAAAAGGGAGAAATCCCAACAGAATTAAAAACAACAAAGTCACATTTGCCTTTGAAGGAAAACAAGAAGCCGTAAACTTTCCTAATAAAACGATCCCTCCTGCTAAGTGCTTGAGGAATGGTTTAAAGTGCTGTCCAAAAATGCCTGTCTCTTTTTGAGGGCATCAGCTAGAGTAGGACTGCTGGCAAACTTAGGAATGAACAGACACTCATCAGCCATACCCTCTGCACACCCTTTTTTAAAAAAAGGCAATTATTTCCTTTTTCAGGATTGTTCTTGCATCAGGAAACCCCCTTCTCCTCCCCTAGACACGGCAGAAAACATTTTTTTTTTTCTTCCCTGTGAAAATGAATGACCAATTTTGCCTATTTCTGCTCAAAGATTAAGCACCACCACGGGACTGATCCTCTCTGGCAGAGGGCAGGCACTGACACTGTGACACAGATCCAATTCTGAATGCCACCTTCAAGCCTGGTGGCCTCACGGTAGAAAGGGATTTCCAAAGCATACTTCCAGAAGCCATCTCACTTTTTGAATACTTTGAGCTTTCTCAGACGAATGTGTCTCTCTTCATTCTGAGTTCCTCTCCACCTGACCTCCCCATACCCAGCCCTAGAAGTAGTGAGGAGGCATCATCTCCAGGAGACACACTGCAGGTGTGCTGGCTGCTGACACCAGCACCACAGCCTGTATGCAGCTCCACTGCTGCTGGCTCCTGGCAAGAGTGATGGGAGCTGGAATAACCAAGGGCAGCCTTTCCACAGCTCTCACCAGGTTTGTGCTCAGGCACACACAGGGAGACAATCAATTCTGTCACACCACTGCTATATAGGTAAAATCCCAGGTTTGATAGCTCTTCCTGGTGTGCTGCTTTAGTTAAGATAAACATGGACATACTCCTGCCATCTCTTCTTTTGCAGTGGACTATGTCATACAGCTAAAGCCTTCTGAATACATGATCTGCTTATGAAACTCACTGTGAGCCAACTGCTCTGAACATTGGCTTAATACAGTGGCTGCTGTGATCCTTTTCAGTCTCCCAGGGTTTGAGCCAAATTATGTTCTCAATTACACGGAAGTAGCAGCAGTTAACCCGGTGAAGTCATAGGCTCTGGACCACAGCAAAACTTGACCCCTCTATTTTCTTTTATATCAGCAAAAGCTTCAAATTACTAAAGAAAGTATTTTCTGTTTAAATGCCACTACTAAATCTTGGGACTATCCAAACATGCTGTCTGCTGCTGAAGGACCTACAACTGTTTACAGAATATCAATCTCAGGTAAAAGCAGCATAAATATTAATTCAGAACTAATCACTTTTGAGGTTCTCCTGACACAAAAGGTTTCCCATCTTGACATTTCTTAGGAATGGTCTGCCTGGGCCAATCCTACAAGGGTTGATTACACATGGAAATTAGAGCTGTACACTGGGGCAGTAGCTGTCTGTCTGAGGGCTGCTCCTGTCCCTTCCCCTCAAGAAACCTTCTGTGGTGGATCCCTACCAGCTTCTGGGAAGAAAGGAAGAAGAGACAAACCCATGCTGGCATAAGCAGCGTTAGGAGGGCACAGAACTGCTCAGGGCTTATTCTATTTTTCTACTCCCAACCCCGATTCCTGCTCAGAGAAGAGTAATACCAGGCTGCCAAAGGGAGGGAGGGAGCTGTGCTAGCAGCAAAGAGGAAAGGAAGACACACAAGTTCTGCCTGCCTACTCCTAAAGGTAAGGCTAAAATTGCTGAGGAATCTGGGTGTTCACAAAGCTTCACTGAACAGTTCCAGACCATGGTAAAAGTTGTATCACTCAAAAAAATGAAAAAAGAAAAAAAAAAAAGAGAGGGGGGAAAAAAAGAGACAAAAAATACCCCCAGTAGAGTTGGCAAAACTGCAATAGTTATACAGGTTCTGGAATGTACAAAGGCTGAAATCAGAGACTTAGCATCTCTTTTGAACTTCAAAACCAACAAGTCTCTTCAAATCACTCCGTTAATTGCCTTTAAATTAGAGTTCTAAGTTTAATGAACAAATCCTTCGCGTATGGCATGAAACGGATACGCTTCTAGATTAACTTCCTGATCAACACCATCTGCCATTTCCATATGGCAACAGCAAACCAAAAGCAGGAGGAAGAAGCTGCTCTGCAATACTGTGAGGGGTCAAAGTGCACCCAGAACTGACTGGCACTTGGTAGTGTCTCTCTGTACTGTAGAAACATCACCTCCAGCCAGCCCCAGTAGTCCTGGGATGTTTCAGGCACAACTCTGCCCAGGAAAGTAAAGAAAGGAAAAGTACAGAGTAGGAAGGAGGCACAAAGGAAGGAGGAAAGTTTGCAAGGATGATTGGATGGATGTGGAAAGAGCAGCAAGTTCCTGAAGATGGACAAGAGCCTGGAAAACAAGAAATAAGGGGACGGGGATGACCTTAAAGACGTACTGAAGAGTATGACTGAATGAAGCACAGACAATGGCAAATCATGTGGAAACAGAGAAGCATGGAAAAGAAGAAGAAAGAGACTGCAGGCAGACCTGATTCCCCAGGAGATGGAGATCCATACACGGCTGGGTCAGAGGAAGGCATAACATGACACCTCTAACGGCAGGGACAGGACAGGGAGAACGGCACAGAGGGAAGAGAGACACAGGGAAGAAAAGTGACACGGAAGAGTCTCGGATAGAAGAAATATGCCCTGCAAACAGCTTCAAAGAATGCAGCCCTCCCACCTGCTCATCACTCTTTGTACATGGAGTACCTAAGACTTTGTGTCTAGGAACAAAAATAATTTACTGCTTCAGGTGGTGCTAGCCATGTGAAAGAAAACCATCTCAAAAAGAGTCACAAATGCTGTCCCCCCTGCTTACACTGATACTGACCACAGCAGCCTTCCACTCATATCAAACAAGGACAGTGGAGTTAGTGGTGGCAACCAGAAATTATCACCATATGGACTGTCTGTAAATATTCAGCTGCCTGCTCAAGTACCAGCCTTCAGCAGCTCCTAGGAGACATCCTAGCAGGAGCCAGTCACTGATGGGTCCTGGACAGCAAGGGTGCAATGCCAGTGTCTGCAGAGGGGCAGCCAGCCTCTGGGACCCCTGGTCCTGGGCAGTGCTGACAGAGGTGGCATAGAAGTTGTGGGAGAGATGCATCCTTTGGGAATGTCAACCAGAGGCCAGGCTATCCTAGGACACTCTGTGGCACCAAATGACAACACTGGGGCTACTGTATTGCAACATAAATGATTTTTCCCTTTCTAAAGCCATTTACTTTCTACATTTATTGGAAAGGAGATGATATTGAATAGAGGAACTAACACTTCAGCCATTTTTCAGGTTTAGCCTAGTGGTCCTATTTTTCACGAACACTAATGAAACTTTAATATTGGTGCTTCATTACAAACAGGTCTGACTTATAAAATAGCAGAACATTTGAATTGTTTCCCCACTTCCAGTATATTTTCAAGTTGCCAACCTTAGAGCCTTGAACAGAAATTATCTTTCAGATGCTGGGTTATAAACAATCACAATACATCATCAAAACATACTAACAGACATAAAAGCTTGAAGCCAGACAGAGAATCAGCACCGGTCCATGCTGAGACATGCAGGCTGGGGTACCTGACTTTCCCTCCTTTCCCTCAGAAGTTATCTTTGTTTCTTACTTTGGAATATGGAGGAGTGAGGGCTGGAGGGAAGAGTCTTTTGTGGTAGAACAGGAAAACAAAGTCATGCTTGTAATTTTACAAAACCAATCCTACATGTCTTATCATGAGAAAATATCCACTAAGCAAATTCCAACATGCGAAAAACCGTCAAAGAGGATAATCAAGACACTCCTGCACTCAGACTCTGCATTAACATGCTGCAAAAAATATGGGAGGATGCCACCAGGTAAACAAAAATTGCTCAAAAGTGATGCATCACCATTATAACTGGTCCATGAATCTTCACTTGGGTTTTTTTTTTTAATTTGTTTGCTTTTGTTGTAAGAGTGAGAGAACTGTGACAAAACATCGCCTAAGTTTGTGTTTTTGATGTAAATCCAAAGAAGTTTTCAATTTCCTGTTACACAATTGTCTGGGCTTTTTTCAAAAACAGAACAAAATAGACAAATACTACAAGTACTGTTTTCATTTTCCCCCCCTCCCCCCCCCCAAAACCCCCTTCATCAAGTCTTCATGCTCCAACAAGAGCAGAAACTGCTAATAACTAACAGAGAAAACATCTGTGGTGCTTGGCAGCTATACCAGGGTGGGTGACAAACTGTATGAAGACCATGGTGGAAAACCATTAAACTGTTTACAACAAAATTAGAATCTAATTGCAAATCACTAATAACCTGTTGGCTTTTCATCAGGTTTATGAGTAAAAGATACTACAAAAGTAAACTGCACATACTACAAGAGGTGCAGAAACTGACTCTGAGCAGAGATGTTTATGCAGATTCCACAGAACAAAGAAGGGTCATCGCAGGAGATCTGGTTAACAGGAAAAAAGCTGCCTTGGTATTGGATTCAAGGGAGGTTTTGAGAAGTGAATGTTTTGTTGGCTTGGTGGTGACTAAAGGAGAATCCTCTCAGGGTTTCACTTCCGTGCTGCAGTAGTTCAGGCACTTTCAACTCTCATGAATGTAACCCCAAATACAAACCACATGCACTGAAATTTAATGGGTTTGCTTTATGTAGGGGCGGGATGAGTTATAATGTCTTGTAGTGACTAGTCCACCCAGATGACATTGAACAGGCTCCAAAGCTTGGATAAGAAACCCCTCATTTGGCTCAAGAAATTAAAATCTTTATTTTGAGCAATGAAAGATGAAGGACTGCATCCTTGCAAAAATCCCTATAGCAACTAGGTTCTTTTAGAACATGCTTCATTAAAAAATTTTGGTTTATTTTTAAACATTACAGTTCTGTTCATCACGCTATTGAATTCTCCCTCCAGAGGCACACGTGTAAGCATCCAGAAGAGAGAAGCCTGGGAAGGAAACAAGAATGTAATTAAAAACAAAAAAGCAACACTTCAGTTGGCTCATTTTCCTCTGCTGAACACAAACACCACACAGGCTGCTATTCCACAATTTATTCCACTCCACATATTGTCTTTATAAGACTCCAGTTACCAGCTGAAGGCAGGATGCAGACCACATAAAATGGCTGGCAGTTCATAAACAGGAGAATGGAGAAAAATTCATCCAGATGAGAATGGGAGAAGAGTTTCTCAGAGGAACACAGAGTATCTAGGGTTGGAAAGGACCCATGGATGTCATCAAGGTCAGCCCCATGCTCACAACTAGGACTTGAAAACCCCAAAACTCTTGAAATATCTGACAGCTGCTTTAGTTGGAAAGCTATATGGGATGTACCCATGAACCACAACAAAGCCTAGTCTGCAAGGACACAAGCATGCTGGTGAGGAAAAGTTCAGCAACCAGGAATCCTTGCGAGGAATTTTATATAAGGAAGAATTAAATCAATACTTTGAAGAGTGTTCCAGTTCTGTGAGTTGTGACTCAAGTTACAAGGCTACCTATTTTTCCAGAAATTAACAGTTAAGTACATGGTGAATGGCAGAGCCCCTAAGTTTCCAGCAGTGCAGGTCCATCTTCTTCAGAGAAAAGAAACTGTACAACGTGGCTGCCTGTCATTACAGTGGATGGGAATAAGTCTTTCAAGAGACAGGCTAAAGTATTCAGGAGGGTATTAAGCTAATGACAAAAGACAAGGGTGAAAATGAGCACTCATTTAGCCAGAAATCAAGATGTCAAGATTAAAATTAATCAAGGTACCAAGGGACTCAAAGAGAAGAGATTCCTTAATTGTGTAGACTGTAACACTACGAACACGAGTAATAAACAAGAAGTGGAACAGCTCCTTTAATACACAAATTAGTCCTGACTGGTATTACTGAATCTGGTGGAAACATTCATATGAATGGAGAGTTACAATCATTTTGTGTATCAGGGATTGGAAACAAATACAGAGTCATGAAGCCTGTCAGTGACAAATGGCTGTTGACATGGTAAATAAAGATGATTGCTTTATACCAGTGAGATGCTCGCCATGCCTAGATGGCCTAGATAAAGATTATAGGTTCTAAAGCAACCACATACAAGGCCACACATCTGGAAAATAACTGATTAAAATGAAAACTGTCTGTGAAACACTGACTGAAGATGACTTGAAGTTTATGGTGGGCAGACAGTGGCTGAGAAGCTCTATGAAGGGTATACCAATATTAAAACGATTAAAGCAATATGTCTTTGTCTACACAGAGTTTGGGAGGCTGTAATGCCTCTCTGCCTAACCCTGAATTGACAGTATGTGCAGTTCTGGTGCCCACAGTCCAAGCAGAGAGATGAAAACTGCAAAGGCTCCTGTGCCACACATGAGAAAAATGATAGAGAAGTCAACAGAGAGGCCCTTGAAGAAAGACTTGATCAGTAACATTAACACATACACAATTGCAAAGGCTAAGACACAGAAATTAAACTAGAGAAGCTCAGATTAGAAACAAGGCTCCCAGTTTCAACAGAAAAGAGCATAGATTCTGGCTTTCATAGACTTTTTAGCATGGAAGAGTTGACATTTTGTTCAGGTATTTCTCCTGCTGCAATCTAGGACGTATCATAAGACATGGGTTTTAAGTACAGGATGGGTTTAAGTAGAGGAAAATCCTCTGATGTATTAAAGAGAAGGTTAGACTAGATCAGCACCTTGATCCTCTGTGCACCTATGTATTCAGGGTATTATTAATGTTTGGTGTGCCATACCTTGACACATCAAAACATCTGCATTTATTATGATTAAATTTTAGCATGTCAGTCTCGGCTGACAACCAAAATAACATCTACCTTTCAACGTTCCTATTTTTTTCTTTTATGATAAGGACTTAGGACAGGTGTTTATGTCCTGCCAATGGAAATGTTGCAGAATATACATTCCTGCACTATGCAGTTATGTCTACTCTGCTACAAGTATTTTGAAGACTGAGACAAATTATTAAACTGTTCACCAACAGAATGTCACGCAATCTTCACTTTGTAGCCTGTAAGAACTCACTTTATTTCTTGATCTGGTAAGCAGCTGCCAGCATCAAAAAAAAGGAAAAAACACTGTAATTTATTTCATTCTCTCGTTAAAAATGCTAAGGGAAAAACCTTCCTTCTCAACCTCAGCAGTGGTATCTCCACTAGCCTAGAAGACTGGAAATACAAGGAGGTCTGGTCCTCCACAGCCCTGCAGTGTCAGCTTCACATACAAAACAAGCTGGGCTGACAAGTCAGAACATCTCATGTCCCCAAAACTTACTGGAACAAAGCACAGGCCAACAGTGAACTTTGAGCAAATGCCAGCAGGTTGCCATGGCTCAGGGGAAAGGTTTAGGGACCATGTTGTGTGTATGCAACTGTGCTGTTGAAGCAAGGGAAGCAGAAGAACCATGTTTGGTGGTAGCCAGGCCAGTGCCCGACCACTGGAAACTGCATTTGCACCTGTTGAGCCCCCACAAATATTCAGAGGCTATACCAGACTTCAGGGCACAGCGACTGATGTGGCCACTAGACACAAGAAGATTCTTTTAACTACTTCATTACATAGGACTCAAATCACTAAGACTAGCCTGAGAAGATTCTGTAAATACTGCTTCCTTATTTGCTTTTGTTCCTTGATACTTTCTAATTTAAGACAAAATGCAAAGGATTCATATCAATTCTTCAGGACAGAATTCTTGTACAGGAGCATGTGTGTATACACACATAAACATATATCCGGTTTTAGATACAGTTATTATTTTGTTATAAGTAAACCAGTTATAATTAATATATAGCTATTTACTAAAACAGTTGCAATTTACCTTGCAGCTATTGTACATTATTTCTGTTGTATATTAATGCACATAATTATATTCTATATCCATATCTTTTTCTGCATGCAAGCTTGTTGTGTTCCTCCTCTAGAAAACAGTCAAAACAAGCTAACTCTTTTACCTCCTGTCTACAATTCCTTCCCTGCTCCTGAAGTTCCATCTATTCTTTTCTTTAATCACCTCACTCCTCCACAACTATCTTCTAAACCATGCCACAGCAACTTTTCTTGCTCTCCTTGCTCTTTCTTTTTTTTTCTCTTTTTTCTGGTCTGCCTCCCTCTAAACCCAAAATCCTACTTGTGTCTATAACTCATTCCATCTTCCTTCTTGTTTACTACAGCTAAATTGTACTCAAAGCCCAGGTGCCTTTAGGCTTTTTCACCACTAAATCTTACCCACGTTTTACTGTCAAGATTGACCTAGTTTGGACCTACTTCGCTCCAACCACACAGAAACATTAGTCTGTCTCTCAAATATCTCTCATAACAGTCTGTCCATGGTTAGAAGGTAGCAAAGGATGCCAAAGGCTGTAGAAGTTGATAGCATCTTGTTTGTTATACAAGTTTGCAATCTGGGGTGGTCCTCAGATTCCTCCAACATCACTGTAAGATTCTGCCTCTAGGCCACCTCTGACTCCTGCTTCTTCCTTCTACACAGTGTCTCAGAGTTTGGCACTTCCTTGAACTTCCTGCCACTCACCTACACATCTGAACTCAAAACATGAGACTCTAACCCATTCATTTTCATTTACAGCAAGTTCCTTTACACTAGCTCTAATGAGTACAAAGCTGATTTCACAGCCATTCAAAATGTGGGAACAAAGAACATTTTCCTAGCTTGTCACTTTTTTCCTGTCACTTTGCTTTACATCCTTTGATGGCAAGCTCTTTTGTTTTGCCTCAGCCATTGTCTCCTCTTTCAAAGCCTATCAAAGCCTAACACACTATGCTTTCAATCTCATTGCCTTCAGGAAGACTTCAGCAAATGCATAAGCACTTGCTTCCATCAGGGCCTAAGTATGTGTTCTTTGAGTGGGTTTGGTCATAGAGGCCAGAGATACCTGCCCACTCCCAGTCTCATTCACAACTAGCTTTCACCACTGAAACTACGAACTTGGGCTGCCTTCTGCTTCATTACAGGTCTCCAAGACAAGAATCAGAGTCCCTCAGAAATCAGGAACCAGTGAGCCCACTTGTTCTGTTTTTAGAAGTACTAGAGTTCCACAGTTAACTCTTATTTTTCTTCCTGTAAGGGAATAATCATTTGCATAACTCATTTATCATTTGTCCCTTACCAAAAGAAGATTATACTTCTTATATTCCCTTGCTCTCTGCATAACACACAGTGTCAGGGAACCTTGACATTCAAAATTATACACTAGAAATACTGAAAAACTTATTCAAGTATGCATTTTAATTGCTGCATAACCTAGCACCTGACTGAAAAGCCAGTTAGCTATTTTTCTACTGAAGAAATTAAACATCTATTTTTTTCCATCTCTACAGTCATCCTTTTGAGTCCAAACTTTCATAAAACTGAAGGCACAGGGATGGGGGACTTGTCACCAGCTATAGATGACCACACAATTTCTTGTTTCTAAACCATATCCATAGCTAACCAATATTTGGTACCACCTTGTCCTCTTGGGCACTTCCCAGCCTTTCATGTATTGTAAATGAGACAGCTCAACATACTTTCTGTTTTGGAGACAGCATCTTCACTGCGAACTCGGAGTTTCACAGGTTTATTGCTAACAAATGTAAATTTTTTAAAAGGCCAGACAAAATGTATCTTTTGAAAACAAAATTGTTGGACATCCCCCAATCACCAGCGGCATACTAAGAAAACAGTAAATGTCTTCCCTTAGCACTCTTGTAACCAAAGATTGTTCTTTACTTAGAGAATACGTCCAGGCAGATGCCTTCAGAGAAACAGATCTGAAGCACGTGCTGGGTTGGCTTTCATTGACACAGCCTGCTGAGATTTTTAGAACACAAGCCTGGTAGCTGTGAACACTCCTTAATGTTTAGGCCTTCCCTTTTGCTGATCAGTGCAATGATAGAACAAGCCCCAAGGCCTTGTGGCTGCTGCCTGGCCCTTTGGCTGGGACCCAGACACACAGTGTGTCATGCAGAAAACTTACAGCTTTTACCAAACCTGTGGCCTTTTGGGTTCCAGCCCCCAGAGCCAGCCAAGGGCACTGGCAGCTAAAGGCCTGTTTCACACCGTGAGAATCGGCAACCAAAGGAACGAACCATCCGCAGCTCCAGCACCACACGCAAATTACAGAGCATGCAAGACCTCAATGCAAACAACATCAAGTGTAAATAACTTCAGGGTAAACACACAGAGAAAGAGATCTAGTTGTTAGAGAAATAAATGATTCCTGTCTCTTCAGGTGCAATGGAGCAGACCTCAGCTCCCAGAACAGGCCCACAACACACTGTTGTCCCACCCCACGTGCTACACAAATTTGTGTCTCTGCCAAGAATTGTGACTGTATAACCAATAAGCACAAAAATAATTAACTGCACTACCTTCTTAGGAAGAGTGTAGTAAACAACAGCCTGCTGAGAAATACAATAAAATAAAGGTGCAAAAAGGTTCCATTGCTTCTAAAAAATCTTCTCTGCAGTTTCCTGGCTCACCTACCCCTGCCACAGTGCAACACTGCACAAGAAACCAAACAGACACCGAAATAGCAGTAAATACTGCCCAGTCTCTTTTGCTAGTGTCAAAGTTGAAGGGAAAAAAAAGTGAAGTGACAACGAAAAGCTTTTGTAATGCAACTTCGCTGCTGTGACAGTACATGAATGACCAGACAGCTTTTCATTCAAATCCATCTTAATACAAAAGTAAATGGTTTTCGATATATATATTTTTTTTGCTATATAATCACTACAAAATGGATCAAAACAACTTCAAGAAAACACTGAAATTTATGTAATAATTATGATAGTCCCAAATGTCCAACAAAAGAGTTTTGTTATATACATATTTAACATATTTAATTAAATTTCCTATGGCAGAGTCATTACAAATGTCAAGTTGATCAGCCCTTTAGACCTGCCCTATCCTAACCTCCTCTGATCACAGTAGCATACAGTACAATTGCTTTTCATGCCATCCTTGGAAAACCTCACTGTTGAGCCTTCCTGGAATGGGGTTGCATCATCCAACACATTCTGCTCTGCAACATCTCTACTAATCCCCAATATCCTTACTAAATGCAAACACACACTTTCCCAGAGCTCTGTTTCCAGAGCAGCTTTACTTTGCTGATGACCATAAAGGTGTGAAGATTTGTGAAGAGTTACTCCATGCTAACAGAGAAAATCTGCACACACAGGTACTTGCAGTCACTTTTCACATGTCGTTTTGACTTTTACTGGTCTTGGGTCCTCCGAGAGATCCAAATCTTACCTGTCCCGCCCTCCCACATTTATTTCTCTGACCCAGAAAATCCCTCTGCTGCAGCTTCCAGGTTAAACTTTCACCCTAGACAAGACCCTCACTGAGAAAAAAAAAGGCTCTACAATTCTTCAGTCATTCCCAAAGTTTCCTGATCTGCCAGTAAAACCCCAGGGCTGATGCATCTCACCTTTAATAGCCAGCTCCTTTGTTCTGCAGAGGGAACATCACAGCCGTACATCCCCACAGGAGAGGCTGGAAATTTTTTCCTCACAGCTGTCCAGAGAAATTTCTGCCTGTTTTGTGAACATTTGAAGTTTGGAGGTTGATGATGATGCACCTCTCTGCAAACACCAAAGTCATGCCATGATACAGCAGTGATGTATTCAAGCACAGACAGAACCCCCAAATTGTCACAGCACCGCCTAAGGACTGTCACAACGCAACAGACAAATGGTCCCACTCATCCAACACCGTGTCTGACAGCAACCAGTGATGGATTCCTCAGACTAAAATACAAAAAGGTCATTTTCTTTACCCAGTATTAGAGCAAGGTAGCAGAGGGCAAGGACTTCTGCAAGCTGGGCCAGCAGATGATCTCTTTGTGCTGTGTCAGGTGAAGTGAGAAACTGGGGAGGGATCTCTGCTGAAGGTGTGAGCTTGTTCATTTATAGTCAGAAAGTGCTCAGAGATCGTCAGATCAGAGATAATACAGAAGCACAAATTATTACCATTAGGGCTTCTCTAGATTTGAATACTGCAACCAGAAACACTATTACCTAATTGTAGAAATACCTCAATCTTTCCTGAAACTTGAAGAGCTACATGCTATCTTAATAAATGCATAAACATACTTCCACTTCTGAAGTTAATCACAATTGCCTTACAGGAGATTAACACCATAAAGCACTTTCACAGCTGACGTGTCTTTAAAAAAAATTCCCAGAGTTAAACTTGTATAAATAATGTAAGTGACAAGGAATATAATTATTAAATGTTGTCATTTTGGAAGAAAATTAATTAGCGATAGCTGTAGCTGTCTTGTGTCTATTTAAGCAGTGTGCATCTCAATTAAAATTTAATTGCAACAGATTCAGTCACAGCAGGGAAAAGTGATGGAAATGAAAAGCAGTCTGATCCTATATTGCTGTCTATAAGAGAAAGCATAGTAGAAACTGTGGGGGAAGGGGAGGAGGGAGGCATGAAGGCAAGAAAGCAAACCCACAGAGCTGTGCTGCTGCACAGCCAGGATGCCCAGCTCCAGTGGGTGCTGTCTGTTTCCAAAGCAGGTGACTGGTATCGGACACCAGCACCAGCAGGAACAAAACCAGTGCTACTAGAAGGGCTATTGCTTCCCATCACAGTAGATGAGCTCACATACCCACTGCGGTATGAGACATGGCATCATTCTCCGCACCACTGTGCCCTTTGCTTTCACCATCTCCTCCACATCATCCTGGAAAACCCCTAAAGCAGGACTGAGAGGGGTCTTCCTTAGGGAAGAACCAGAAAGATCTGGAAGACAAAGCCCTTCTGACACTCTAAGTCACTAGAGGTACGAAGATTTTGTTTGAGGAAGAATAGTCCCCTTCATGTGACTTGGAGGAGCAGCCAGTATCCTATAAGGCTCTGGATTTTCTTCTCTATTAGAGTGACCCAGGTATTGCCTTCGTTCACTTCTGGAGGATTTTCGATGTCCATGACAAGAAATTTTACAGCCAGGAGTTAAGATACCTGGCTCATCTCTGCACACAGAAGGTCCCTAAAACTCCAGCAGCCAATTCTCTACACTGATTTGAAAATACTGTCCTATGTCTTAACCAAAGTACTGAAACACAGCTTCTCCTTCAACCTTCATTTCTCAAGATTCAAGTTATCTACAAGTGCTTACTTAAATGAGTAATTTCCATCACAGAGAAAAGTGACTATTGCTGTAGGTGTGTAGGATGCAAATCATACTGAAGCAAAAAAAACCACAAAAGGTGCAGAGTCCCGAGTTCATTTATGGAAAGTAAATAAAACGGGAATCAAAAATGAGATGCTCTTGTCTTAAAACTTCAGCTATTTATAAAATACTTGCTGAGTATAACATCACTGAACTACATAAATATTCCTGAAATACTCGTGTTAGGACTTATTCAGCTTCCAAATGAGAAAAATACATTTCCTCCAAATTCCCAGGGCACATTCTCAGTCAACCTGAAAACCAAGTTATATGGTTTCTGACATCATAATTGTAATGTAAATTTACAGCACTTGATCATTTTGTTGATGATGCTGAAGTCATAAGAGAATCAAACTCGTTCTTCTATCACCATGCAGCTCTGCCCAGTCATAAAAGTCATTGCCTTCTGCTATCAAAATTAGGGATAGCAACTTGAAATGGTTTGTTCCTGATGAGTACAGACAGTGATGAAAACAATCACAGTCCTAAAAAAAATACTGTCACAGTCTTATAATGCTACTAAGGTATAGTTATGATCTACCCCTAGTGAAATTAAGATTTCATTAAAATTTGGTAGTCCTAATCTGGTTTTATCTTAGATACAGTCTAATTGCAGTTTCATTATGAAAGTCTTAGCATAAAACAGAAAATAAGCATGTACACATGATCTAATGTAGGAGTCTGCAGTTATAACCCTAACGAAGCCAAACCTTTTCCGGTAGTGGCAAATGCCATAACACTTCCTAGAGAGTTCAAGGTGGGTGTTCAGGAAAGTTTTCTCCAGGAAGACCATGCAGTGTTGGAGCAGGCCACCCACAAGAGGCTGAGGCACCTCTTTCCAAAGAGGTTTGCAAGACTCCACTAGACAAGCTATGACAAATTTAACTTAGTGGTGGTGGCGGGCCCCGCTGAGGCTGGAGGCTGGGGACAAAGAGCCCTCCTCAGCTTTCTGTCACCTGAAATTTCTGGGACTGCGATCCTGCAGAAGTGGAGATGAGAAACCTCAATGATTTGGAAGATCATCCAGTTAGCTAAGGATTCAGTGCTGCTGCTGCTTGAAATGTTCAGCATCAACCAGTCTAAGTGCCTGCTCCACAGGTCAGAATCAGCAAACTACAGGAAAGCTGCCACATTTACCATAGGGCCTTTTTTGCCAAAACCAATCTCAGCTACACATGAAATAATGTGAGAGAACCTGCACCAAAGATGTAACTCATGATGAACAAGCTGAAGCATGACTTTAAAATATTACTTCCTTCTTCAAAACAAACAAAAAGATAACCCCCAAACTTTTCATTGGACAAAATACTTAACTTTCAAACAAAATGATCAGCAACTTCTTTCCTTCTGCAAAACATTTCAAATGGGGGGAGCGGGGGGAAGACAGAAAAAAACCAAACTCCTCAGCCTAATTTACAAAAGTCTGCAATATTTTTGTTAAGGTTATCAGATGTCTTCTATCTCAGCACAACTAAAGCACAAAGAAAAGACAGGCTGTTCACTGGCACGTATGCTGATCTCACAGATCGAATGCAGAAAGCACATGGCTTTCTGTGTACTGCACTCACATACACTTTATGTGCAAGTTTCCAAAATGTTTTCAAATACATGGAATAACACGGTGTAATTTTTTAATCTCTTCTCACTTTTCTGCATATTAATATATAATTACATACAGCTTTTCTTCTGTTTTTGTCTGCTGCTAAGTGGGACTTGAGGCAATTTTTTTTCAAACACTTTTCGGCTCACCATAAAGCTAAACTCATATAACTTCAGATCCTGAATCTGACTGCTGAGCATACCTTTCATCACATTGCATTATTTGGTCTTCATTTAGCTGTCACAAAACCATTTCCTTTCGTCTACAGATTAATTACAGCCTGGTGAGGTTTCAGCACAAATACCTTTGCCCATTGGAGCCTCTGCAAAGACACAGTGATTCATGCAGTATCTATGTCTCTGGAAGGGAAAAAAAAGCTGAGGCAGGACATGCAAGCTGTGAGTGGATCTGATATCAAAAGAGCTGGAGCCTCCAGTGAACACCCAGCCATACCAACACAAATAAGTTTCTGCACGACTTGTGCAAGAGCCACAGCTATGAACCACCACTTTAGTTCAGCACTAAGCTGATTTAGCTACACCATTCATTCATCCAGGACTAAAGATGACAAGGCAGGAAGCGTCACTCAGTCATGAATTATATGTGACACAAAAAAGCCACAGGTGTGGTTTGAGAGACTATGCATGCAGCCACAGCAGCCCTGAATTCCAGTTAATTGCTGTAAGTAACTATGGAAAATGGACAGTGGGAAACTCCGTAGAAATGCAGAGAGCAAAGCAGTCCAAGAACACTTTCCCACTTGTTCAAAGCAGCGAGCTACAGCCTTTAAACATGTGTCAACTGTATCTGATGACGACCATGTCAGTGTATTAGGTCTGGATGGTTAGATACAAAGGGCTCGATTCTCTGCGGTGCCAGAGCCATGCTGGCAGTGAGCTGGCTGCTGCTGCTGCCTTGCAGCTGCCTGTGGGCCACAGGCAGGGCCCTGCTCCTGCTGCTGAGCTCAGCTCAGCACACACCGATGTGGTCTGGCAGCACACACAGCACCCCGGCCACAACCCTGCTCCTGGGAGCCTCCTCTGCCAGCCTGGGATGGAGGGGTTTGCCCTGAACCACAGCCAGCCTTTTTGTCACTTTCTTCTTTGGGGCACGCTGAAAAGTTCCTCTCCTTTTAAAGCAATGGGATTGGAGAAAGGGAAATAAATTCAAGGACTTTTATGTTTTAAGAGCTCAGATACACATGCTACATAAACCAGAGCTTCTAACACCTGAAATGAGACAGAGTAGGTCCTCACTTCTGATCGGATCTGGACCAACTTTTGTGTGGTATTGACAAAGTCACCTATCTGCCATGAAATCCTGGCCAAACCTTCCTGACAGTCCTCTCCTGCCAACTTCTTCCATTGCGCAAGTGGAGCTGTTTTACCAGCTGCTATGGGTGTGCATGAGGCCACTTGTGTGGCCTGTTTGGGAAATAAGAGCTAAGCAAGGGATTATGGATCCAGTTGAACTCATCCTTGCAATCACTGAGAGCTAAATATATCAGTGAAGTTGATGTTTGCTCACCTTTTCTCTTCAAGAGCAAAATACACTTATTCTGGTGGCAAGTCGGCTCAGCCTCCTTTCCCACCTCTCCCAGTACTGATTTTGGGATAAAAATTTCTTTGTAAGAGCCCTCAAAATGAATGCATTTTTTCAATTTTGAATTGAATTTTCCCTTACTTCACGCTCTGACATACCCAGCTATTTTCTAAAAGACAGTATATTAGATCCCCCTAAAAATCTTGCATCAATCTGATCAGACATACAGAGCACAGAGATCTCAAGACCAATACTTGCTGCTTCCCCAGTAATATTCAAGGGTTTTTTACCTTTTGGGGGAGAAGAGCTTTGTTCTTTGGTGTCAACTTATTCCCTCCCTCCAAGAGAGGGAATCTGCTCCATGAGGATGCTGTGGCTCTCAGGCAGGTACTCAGTGAGCTCCACCCAGCCACCAGGGACAAGCCCAGCAGTATTCTGGCCTCAAAACCACACAGAACAGCTAGTCCTTTCCAGTGTGATATCCCTGCCAACAATAATCAACTGGTGTTTTGGAGAAGTCACCAAATGAGAGGTGAGGGTTTTGTTTTGTTTTGGTTTTTTTGTCTAGCTTTAAATGGTTCTAAATATCTGCAGTCCTCTTTAGTAACAAAGAACACAAAGAAAGGAGGAGGAAAAGAAAAAAGTCCCTCTTCTTTAATTGTTTTTGCTGATTTTGGAAAGGTTCCTGGATCAAAGCCCAAAAAGCTGCAAGTTTGTGGAAGACACATTAGCAATGCTTAGTGAGGAAAAATTAGTGAACCGTGTAAGAAAGACAACCGACCCAAGCCAGAGGATGTAATCAACGGGCAAACTCCAGGAAGAACAATTCAGTAGGAGTAAGTATGCTGAGAGCCTTCAGACAATTCAAAAGGAGCCACCCTGCACTCAAACCCAAGGCAGGTCAGCGTGAAAAAGCACCAAGAAGAGGAGATATATTTTAATTCATTAAATTGTACTTTAATTCATTAGAATGTATTTTACAAGAAATAGAATCTCTAGGGAAGCCATTATTCTCATATAGATGTACTCTGGTGAAACAGACGAAAAAATACCTAGACTCCCTGATGCGAGAGGTCAAACAATTACAATTTCCTTAATTTCGTATCCAGTTGGGAAATTAAACAACAGAACTATGGAAGCTTTACACTTCATTTTGAGGAAAATGGCAATTTAAATTAATTTTTTTAATGTTATAAGAATCGATGAGTGAGTAGAGGAGGGGGTTTTTCCCCAGTGACATTCCCCACCACCCTTTTCAAACAATCTTGCTCATTCAACAGAAAAAAAAAAAAATAAAAAAATCAGGGAACACCAAGTCTTTCATAGAAGACTGATTCCTTCACAGACAAAGTACTAAGTGTTGCTTCTCATGAAACTGTTTTATTTCATCAATAGTTTTCTCTGCACAACTCAACAAGCCTTGTCCATAAAACGGTTCCCAAAGTTGGGAACATTAGCCTCTGGAAAGAAGCAGTATCTTTTCTTAATGCTATAATATATAGGAACACTTATAGGACTGAAAAAGGAAGCAGGAGACCTGTGGTCCATCTGGGCTTGGGTTATGTCTCTCAACCCCATAAGCTAAGTCATGGTTATGCTTTTCTAGTTCCCATAAAACTGGAAAAAAGTTTAAAGGCTTTATTGGTAAAGAACTCACCCAAAGTCCTTTGACATGGCTCCTTCGAAGCCTGGAGCAAGGTAGGTTCCCATAACACAGGATGGACATGCATGAGAGACTGGGAGGGTACACCGAGAAGCCTACACGGTTTCTGCTCTGGCTCCAGTCACAGCATTCCCACAGAATCTCCCATCAGAAAGAGGCTGCAGTTTGGAGTCACATACTGCTCTCTCAGTGCCCCTCAGCACATGATATGCAGAAAACCTGGCGGCAGCAGCCAAACCACAAAAGCTACAGCCAGGAAGAGCATGGCATTAATAGGAAACAAGCTAATGCCTGACACAGAGCAAACAGGCTCAGGATACCTAACTACAGGACAAAACCAGAAATACACAACACAAAACAAAAAAGCACATTAGCACTTGTACAAAGACAGTGAAAATAAACAGTGCTGCCCATTGGGGATGAAGATGAGAAAATGAATTGAAGACCTTTTTTAGTGTTTCACTAGTGGAAGAATATAAATTAGAGGGGGTGATTTTTTTGGCCAGAATTAACTCATGAAAATCTGCTATCAATGGATACTGCTATCCTGAGGCTCAAGAGATTTTTTTTTTTTTTTTTTTTTTTTTTTTTTGCAACTAAAACCAGCAAGCCAACAGAACTTGAATTACAGAGCTGCAAACTCTGGCACCCACGTGTGACTCGGCAGACATTAAAGATTTTCTAATTAAAGACAAGGCCATTTGCAAGACAGATGATTCCAGTTTACTGTCAAGCCCATTGGGAGACACGACTGAAGCACAGCTAGAAGGTGCAGAGAGCAGCTCGTAGCCAGGCCAGGCCAGGCCAGTCAGTTTGTGTCCCAGGATGTTCCTGCACACAGTAGGGAGAAAAGCAACGCAGCCGGAAGCACTGAAAGCCAAAGTAATTTTTGTCTTGATGCTGTAGGCGAATGAAGAAAAGGCAGCTGCACCTACAGTTATGAGGACATAGAGTGAGAAAAGGAAAAACATCAGCCTGACATTTGCAGGTTGCAAAACTCTTGGTGTACATCTGCTCAGACCAGCCTCTGGGGACCAGCCCTCCTCCTGGAGCTGCTCAATGAGAGATTCAGCTCCAGCTACAGAATAATCCCAGTTACTGATAAGCAGGACCACACTGCAGAAGCACAACTAAGCATGGATGACAGAGTGAAACCACTGTATAGACAACTGGTTATAAAAATAAATAAAACTATCTAAGAGACAGTATTACTTAGACTGTGTAGTAGCTGAGATACAGGATCCACTGGCTTGGGAGATCAATCAATGGATTTTTTTGCTGTATTCTCCTGCAAAAATTATCTTCAAGTTTATGCCTTACCACAGATGCAGGCTGTACCAGCAACCAAGGAGACAGCCTACACCAAACCAAGCTGGGGTGCTGTGATCCTACTGTCCTGCCTGCCCCCATCTTCCCTTCCATTCTCCTGTGCTCACATTAATGGAATAATAGTGCCAATCAGTTTAGGGAACTGATCCAGCTAAAAAACATGATTCTGGGAGAAATTTTTAAAAAAATCTGTTTTCAGCATCTGAATGTGTATAATGTATGACCACCTGAGGGCCAGAAGGGTAGAGACAGAAACAAATTGTAACTAGATCATTTTAAGTTGCCTCTGCCTTGCAGAGGGAAATTTCTAAATACATTCTCACAAGTAGCAGAGACTGGGACATCCCGGTGCAAGTGGAGGGGCAAGAAAAGTCCATGAACGTGGCTCCACAAGGCACCTTGGACAAATTTTCAGCCTCTCAAAGGCAAGCATTTGCACTCAGGAGATTTGTGATCGTTTCCAGGCAGGGTATGTGGGCGCAAAGTTCCATCCTGGCAGCATTCCTGTGAATCTGCCACTGACCAAGAGCATTACCCCGAGCCTGAAAATTGTCTGCCTCCCAAGAGAGGCCACCAGGCAGCAGCTGGAGAACAGCACAGTCAGAAAGAGATGTGCAAAGCTCTGAGCATTAACCTCTTCTCACAAGCTTTATTGTAACTATTTTTAAACCACTAATCACTGGTTTTAATAAAAAGTGTAAATGGATAGTGCCAGGGCCAGTCAGGCATTCCTCCATAAGCTGCTCCTTTTGGGACCTTCTCCCCCTTGGCACAACAGCCCACTTGCTTCAGTTCAGGCTGCAGTGCTGAAGTTCCCAAGGAAACTTCTGGTCTTTTAATTTTTTGTTTAAAATATAAAGTTCCCTAAAACAAAATATTACAGCATCTGGCAGGGGCAATTGAGGTTCTGGGTTGTTTTTACACCCCAATGATAGAAATCCACGTCACTAAATGCATCTCCAACATGTCATGTTACACAAGCAGCAAAGTCTAATGACTAAACTGCTAAACAGCCATCTCTTTCCTCAGCCACTTTAAACTCCCATCTTGCTGCAACTACCATGATATACGGACATGATGGCCCTGCAGGCTGAGCCTCACCCTTTTTAACCCTGACCAGGCCCTGTATCAACAAATAAGTTTTACAGAGCTTTGTTTCTTCACCTGTGAAATGAGGAAATCTGTGCTTACTCGTCTTTGTTAATATTCTTTTGTTCGTGTTTTGTAAATGATCTTAGAGAACATTTATCCCACTGAGGAGCACTGTGCAAATTATTTTTAAAGTTCCTGCAAAGTACACTGCGTAGGATCCATAAAACAACACTGCTTTTATCTCTCTCTCTCTCTGCATGCCGCTCTATCTCCCGCCTTAGCATAACAAAGAAGACGATGTTTAGGGGCATCAAAACAGATTTTTCGAGGCTAAAAGAACAACAGCCGGTGGCTAAATAAATGTATGTGGAAACGGAGGAATCAAAGCAGAGGAGATACACTGGTGATGTCTCAAGTAAATCTCAAAGTTTTCCAAACTAAACATTCTTGGAAACTGATACTCTCGCTCTCCTAAATCACTGCTCCATGGCTGGAAATCCTGCTTCCAGAAAAACATTTGGTGCTGCTTTTTGTGCAGTGAGGAATGTAAAGAACAAAAATCCTGCATCCCCATGTTTTTATTGTGGTTTCTACAAAGCTGCACCGCTGGAAAAACTCAATGGAAAGTGCAGCTTTCTGTGGACGGTGAGGAATTATTTTTTCCAGGCGCACATGCAGAGGGTTTTGCTCGCAGGGCTGGGCAGAGCGGCTCGCCCGGAACACAGGCAGGGTGTGAATGCGGAGTCAGCCACTCACCCACGCGCCGCTCGATTTCCTGGATTTAGTGAGTGGTCTTTGTTGGAGCTGAAAGGCTGCAGCTGGGGTGGAGGATACAAGTTCACCAGGGGTTATTTAGCTCCAGACAGTCTTCATAAAAGCACAAGTAAGTCAGAGCAAACTTTCTTTTTTTTTCTTTCTTTTTTTCTTTTTTTCTTTTTTTTTTTGCCTCCCTCAAGCAATGAACTTCTGAACTCTGCTATTGCGAGTCGAGATATGACAGGACAGTATAGGACTGCTAATTTGCATTTTGCTGATCCGCACAGCCCATAACTCACACAAACACACGCAGAGCAAACACGTTTCTCCATACTTCTCAGAAAAGATTTACTAGTGAGGTGTATGGCTGAGGTCTCCTATTACTTATGTAGTTAAGTTTTCCAAAACACACAATACTTCTACTATTTCTGAAAACAACTAATACTTTAAAGTGCTCCATATGCATCGAGCCCAGGAAAAAAATACATTAGGTGATGTATTATCCTTTCTGTTTTATTATGGACCTTTGCTCCATCACTAATGAGTGGGACTAAATTGCTCTTACAGCTGCGAGCAAATTCACATGGGGCAAGTTTCATAAAAGGGAAAGCTCTAAAATAGCGAGGTCACAAAGCAGAAACAGAGTAACTCAGACATTTCTAGTTTATTGATCACCTGCTTACAACTTCTTGGGTACCACCAGTAAGCTCCTATCCAAACAGTGACCATCCGAAGCAGATTCCCCAGTTGGGCTCTGCTCCAGCAATACTCCAAATCTTAACGGCACTATACAGCTTTATCAGCAATATGCTACACATTGCATATATACCAAAACCTGTGTAAAAGAGGTCAGAAGTTCCTGTCACAAGAGATTTCCAATTAAAATCATCAAGCTGTCCACAATGGAAATGTCTACGGCTGTGCATCAGTTAGAGGTAACTGCTCTGGGGTGGGTCAGAACGCTGCTTCTTTCCTCAGCAGCTGTCCAGGAAGACACTCAAAATCCCCAGTTTCTGTTCCCAGGAAACCTAACCTCATGGACTGCCTTCTGCACCTGGGAGCCGGGATGCCCATCCCAGGCTGCTGGCAGGAGCACAAAGCTTATGAGAGCTCCATGAATCCAGGCTCTCCATGAAGCTTAAGGGGGGCTTTAAGCCCTCCTTCCCTGGGAGTGGGGAGTTGGAGCAGACAGCTGCTCTCTTTCAGAGTAATCAGCTAAAACCAGTTTTGGGGTTTTTTTTCTTTTTTTCTTTTTTTCTTTTTTTCTTCCAAAGCAAAAAAATGTATGGAATTTCCTCTCTGAGACCCTCTTAAGAGCTCTGTTGGAAAACTGAGTGAATTTTCTCAAAATATTTCCCCCCAAAGCAGAAATGTCAGTTAGCACCAGCTCCAATTATATGACAATTCATTTCTTGTCAGACAACCAAATCTGAGATCCATCTTATTCTTGGGCAAGTCCCTTTCCAACCTTTTTTTGCTCCCCTTAGTCAAACACACGAAATTCCAAAGACTGAAGAATCCTGTATGTGAACTGCCTGAAAAGAAGGTTGTGATTCATAACAAAGGGAAAATGTGTGATAAAGCAGAGGAGCTTATCCCAGCTGTTGAAAGGGATGTGTAGAAATCCATGCAAGATTAAAATGCCAGGTTTCCATTTTCTTCAGATATTCAAAGGGAGAGATGCAATCTTTGCATCCTGCCAAACTCTAGCCCAACAGGAATGCGGGCAGTTGTTTTGACAAACTGCAGCTTACTAGAGAAAACTTAATTTTCACATCATAAACTTTCCTTAAGCTGGCTTCATGCTTCATACTTGAAAAACCTCAGCTACAAAAATGTTACTCAAAACCAAGAAAGTTTAAGGACACCAGCACAATTCTGTGTCTGAACCACATCTCCAAAACCTAAAGCTTGGTTCTGCACTTCTCAATCATCCCAAGCAGCACTTAAGACATATGGTCTACCCAAGACCCATGTTGCTTTTCATTGCATGTTACATATATATAATTAAACCCTTCTGGCTCAACACAAACCAGAGTTTAAGATCCAGTTTGATCACTACCAGAGGTTCTCTCCTCCTCTCCCTGCTCCCATACACACATGGCCCTACAATAGCTATCAGAATTTATGGGTGTAAACCATAACAGAGGTAGACCAATTCAGGGGTCCAGCACTGGTTGGTTGCTAATTATTCCACCTCTATTTCTACATTCCTAAGGGAGTTTTAGTCTAGTGTAAGTCCCCAGCCTGCTAGCTCTGGAACTCATTTGCAGACACGGCTGTGCTGTGTATAGAGCACATTCAGGCACCTCTGGGCTGGGGCTGGCCAGTCCAAGGCAACCCAGTACTGGGCTGATCAACCTCATCTGTGAGCTGCCAGGACACGGCTAAACCTGCCTTGTCACTTGCTCCTCTGATGCTAGCTCAGAGGTGCTGCAGCTGCACCTCACCCCACAGCACACACCAAGGTGTCCTAGGGTGACTTTATCAGAAGTGTCTAAGTGTCTAAGATAGACTTAGATAGACTCACCATGATCTTACATGTACCACTGGGACTTTATTTCTATTTACTGTAGGTAGGAGCTCAGATTGGGCAGGGCCTGCTCTGTTGGTGGAACCTCGGGTGTTAATTAACCAAGTGGCTTTTGCTAGATGCTGCTCTTAATTTTTGAAAGATCTTTCCTCCCAAATTTACCCTAAACCAAGACACAAGGGAACCCAGTCCCAGCACTGCCCTTTCCTCCTGGCCCTCAGGAGAGACGTGGAGGACACAGCTCAGAGTTACGGCCACTCAGTTTCCCATCTTGTCAGAGAGAAGTGACAAGAAATGATTCATCCAGAGTGGATATACTGCAAAGACAGCTGATTTTGTGGACATCCTAATAAATCCTGGAAAATTCATTCTGCATTAGAATATAGGATCCTGAAATTCTGGCAGACCTTAAGCCACTTCTGCAGTGGGACAGAGGTGGGGACCATGAAGCAGTGGTCTAATTCCCAGGACAGGGAACAAAGGGTCCCCATTCTCCTAACACCATTATCTTCTCCTACACCATTATCAGGTGACATGATGCCCCTGACTGTCCATCTGT
Organism: Cettia cetti; assembly: GCA_013401135.1. Taxonomy (NCBI): domain Eukaryota; kingdom Metazoa; phylum Chordata; class Aves; order Passeriformes; family Sylviidae; genus Cettia; species Cettia cetti. The sequence goes on along the minus strand of VZUI01091878.1, from coordinate 93,366 downwards.
GACTCAGTGTCTTAACACAAGCATCTGGTATATAATATTCAAGCATTTCTTTAAAGCCCTTCAAGACATATGGAAGGAAAATACTTGTATGGGTGTTGATGGAAAGAAAAAACATCCCTTACCCCTTCAGTCAATGCTAGATTTGTTGTGAAATGAGAATGCATCAGGGGAAAAACTTCCATCACCTATGGCTGGCACCATCTCCTTGGTTTTCTAAATTAATGTGCAAAGTAAGTGAATGAACTATGTAGCTCTGAGCATAAACTAATTCATCTGTAACCTGTGGCAGCTAACAATAAATAAAATACTAAGTTTTGCCAAGGAAAATAACTGAAACTGTGATGTAAGGCTTTTCTTGGGAAAACAGAATACAAAAGTCACTGAGAACCATGTTAGAACCCAACACATCAGAAAGCAACAACAAACTCTAACAAGTCAGAGTATTTCCTACTCTAAGAGGTAAAAAAAATAAACTTCACAATGCACCTTATGACAGAATTACTGTTCCATTGCTTATTTATTTCTTTTTTAAACCCCATACTTGGCTTCCAACAGATCTTGTGGAGAGACATCTTATTTATACATAAACAAAAATAAGGTACTGTTAGTATATGCTGCATGTATAGAAGACCTAAATTGACTCTTAGGGAGTGCTTAAACTCAAAATCAGAGGTAGCACAAAATTTTTACATGAAGTTACAAGGACACTGAACTATAGCACATCAGCAGCACTTTGAGTCCTGAAGCCATTAGCTGAACACAGGGAATTTCTCCTATCGAAAGTTTACATCTGTGCAGACCAAACTAAAGAGCTTTCTTTGAAAGCTGGAAGAGATTTCACTGAAAGCTAAATGAACATTATAAACATTTACTCTTGGAGGCCCACAGTGCTCAGCTGAGGACCAGGACTTGCAAGAGATAAAGGCAGGGCACTGTATGGAGTAATAAAGGATAGATGCCCTGGAAAATGACAAAAAACAGTAAAGAAACTGTGCAACTGTCCAGTAAAATTAGCTAGAAACTTTCCAACCTTTAAATGCTGCTGAAGAAAACTAAGACAGTATTTAAAGTCAAAATAATCTGATTCCACTGCCTGGCTTTCACGCACACACATTTATGTTTTCTCATACTGTAGAAGAAAAAGAAAGGCATGGTCCTTGCACTTGGGCTGACTCCCTCCCTCAGTTTTGGCTTCTCCTCATGTCCTGCCAGAAGGAGGGTTTGGGTGCTGATCTGTCCTTTTCAGGGGCAGTCAGCAAGACATCTGTTTCACAGTAGGGGGAGAATGGCAAAGGCCACGCACATCTGAAACTCTTTTGCAGTTACTATGGGGAAACGTAATGAGATAAACTACTGCTTTATTAATCAAACATCCACAGCAAATTAATCCTTTCACTGCACAAGTTGGCTCAAGATTTTTCACTGCCCTCAACAGATAAGGAGGGAGGGCAGCCCTTTCCTTTCTTACACTGATAAAAAGTATGCTTACTGTGCCTTATAGTCTGCCATGCTGCACAGGCTGGCTCTTGCAAGGCAGGGCTTCTGGGAGCTGAATTTCTGCTGCTCCTGCTGGGATTTCACCACTCCCACCCATCTGCCTGGCCCTTCAGCTGCAGGTTATTGACTCAGACCAACAAGGTTGGGAATACTCCAAATGCCCCAGGGCAGGTCATAATCCAGCCCTGCTGTGAAGTTAAAACTGGCCTGGACTGCTGTGGTGACCCCAAAATTTGCTGTAGCTTATTCCGAGGTACCCTTTCCCCCCAAACACTTTCCTCAGTTGCTCCAGGCTTGGCTTTGCTAAGATGAGTTTGATTAGCAAGGTTCAGAGAACTTTGCAGCAACAATTAAAAGAAAGCTGACCAGGTTTACATTGTCCTCTTGAGGAGTGGCTGTCTGGAAAGTCTGCCTTGTAAATGGGTTGGGCCTAAGTCTACTAACAGAGGTGCAAAAGTATCATCAATCAACCTCCAGGAAAAAAACACTCCAATGCTGTCTCCTGCAAATGCTATTAGAGACCCCCAGCTGCATAATTAAAATTCCTTTTTAAAGTGGCCTCAGAAATAAGGTAGGGAGGATAATTGATACTCCGGCACAGCAGTGAAACCAAACAATTTTTTAAAAATAATTCTGGAGTCATACTGACATAAATGATTTATTTCTGCTGAATGGAAACCACTTAGATTAAGGTGGCAAACTTGAGGTAGCTTAGTGGTTATGCTGCTCTCCTGAGACGATGGGGCCTGAGCACACAACCACTCTTGGTCTGGATGTGAAAAGTGGTTCAAAGCAAAGCTCTCCTCTTCAGGAGTGTACTCTCACCACAGCCCTCAGTAATGGGAATGCAATGAAGACACAATTGTTTTGACATTTCCCCACATACAAAATTCCCCATGAAAATCATCCCCCAAATTAATCCAGTTCTGAGGAGATCAAAACTGCATTTTTCAGCAAGAAACATATTCATCCCCATGCAGAGGAGAATGAAACCCTTCAGTGGTTCATTCTTCCCACAGACTGAGAGAGGATATAATTCAAAAATTTCCCTCCAGCGTATGGACCCAGACCTCCTCAGGGACAGCACAAGCAATACAAAACACATTTAAGAACAATTATAAAAGACACTTTCAGCTTGTCTCATTTATGCACCAAGAATGCCAGTGCTTTAAAGTTTTCTGTCTTCCCGCTCCTCAACAAAACAGCCAAGTTGCCAGTGTGTGCTAAGTGCTACAGCTGCATTTGTTTCTCTACTTACATGAATCTGCCATCTTCCCCATGCTACCATTTTAGTTGAGATAACTCTAACTTGATTTACACAGCTAATTTACCTAATTTTCTAATTTAGCCCTTCTAGATTAGGAAAAGCAAAATGCATACAAGAGTTACTCTTAAGCATAAAGAGTAGAGACATGAACCTTTCCTCAGTTACTGTGGAGGACATTTTAAAATGACAGACAATGCAGTGTGTTCTGCCAGTAGGAAAGTGATCCTCTGACCTTAGTTTGCATTTCAAGTGAAGTGAAAAGCGGAAGAAGAAATGGGAGTTTCTAAAGAAAAAGTTAAGGTACAGTATTGTAGATTTATAAAAGATCATAGACCATGTGCATCAATGGGATCTTGTTTGTCCTGATTTCTTTGAAGCAAAGTGGGAGATTTCTTGGTGCAGAGCTGCAGCGTAACTTTGATATCTATTCCAGAGACCATAAGTGAACTAACCCCCAAAAAGTAACACTACAGCACCTGGATAGGAGAAGTGTGGGAGGTAAAAGAAAGTCCTGATCAAAGAGCAGATACTACTGACCTGGCCAAGCTTGTCATGCCAGCGGGGCCATCTGGGCTGAGCTGTGGCTCAAGAGGTTGCTCACACCCCTGCCCTCACCACCACCACAACACCAGAGGCTGCTATGTCACACCCAGACATGGTGCATGTGTGGAGAGGCACAGCAGCTTTGGTGTATGGTTTGCATGCCTCTGCATCAAATATATAAAACACAAAAGGCATGATTTTAAACTGCCCTTAATAAAGATTCTGGAAGACTCTGGCTTCTTAAGCAAACAGGATTGTGCCCTAAACAGTGAGAAACAGGACTACTGCTGGAAAAGCAGCCCATAGCTTAATACATCACACTGTCAAAAAGCTTCTCCCATTATTCAACTGAAATTTGCCTTCTCTTAAATTTCATCCCATTACTTCTAGTTACACCCCATTGTACCACTCTAAATAATTCTTCATAGCCTTGGTGTTTACACCCTTCAGATATTTGTAGATTTATATCTCAACCACCCCATTTGTCATCCTTTAGCCAAGTTATCTATATTCAGCTCTTTCGGTCTTCTCTTGTAAGTCAATCCCTCAAGCTCTCTTGTTACTTCTTTTTTTTCTCCTGAACTCTCTCCAATTTGTCAATCTCTATTGTAATGGAGTGAAGCAGACCTGAATGCATTTCACTTTCTGCAGTTACCAATGCTGTGTCCTCAGTCCCATCCGCTGCCTCAGCACAGGACAAGCGACCAAATCTTTTTTGGGGGTTACCAAAAGCAGCAAATTTGCAAGATCTTCATGCTCAGTTAATAATTCCCAAAGATCTAGGTATCCCAGTAGATACCTAGATGATGCATCCTGGATGTGCACTCTTCTGGATTTTTTCCCCCAGATAATCTAGGTGTTCTTCCTCCTTGAATCCCATTTTGAAGTGCTGCGCTGCTTCTTGCATGGTCTCCCCAAGTCACCTTCACCAAACACTGGGTCTGTCACACTGCTTCCAGACTCATGGGTTTATTTCTCCATCCAGGATGCCACGACAGAGAACTCCTTCACCATCATTTCCACTAGTTTACCAGGTGCCATCACAGAGCATTCCTATTCTCTGATTCTCTGACTCCACCAGAGACTTTCAATTCAACACAAAATGGGACACCAAATCTATGCAGTGACTGCTGTTACAAACCTCTGTGCTAAACCAAATGTTCTGCCTTCTACAACAGCCCAGATGATCACAGAAAACACAGTGCCCTGTGGGACCCCAGTGCAAAATGAAGCATAAACAGATGACATTACTCCAACATGTGCACCTCCATAAAGCCAGCGTTGTTCCTCCCTGTCCTGTGAACATGTCCTGCTGCACAGCTCCTTCAACAAAACTGTCTGGACAAATCAGAGGAGGACTGCTGAAAACAGCTGGCAGGGGTCAAAACCACAACTAAACGGGTTCTCAGTTGTGCAAGCACAAACCTCACAGCAGGACAAAAGCCCTAGAGAACAACCCTGGGAAGCAGAACTTGTGGCTGGAGGAGGCGCTCAAATCCCCTCTGGTGATGAGGGCAGACCTCTTGAAGGGAAATGAGCAAAGGCACACAGGATCTCAAACTGAAGAGCTGCCTTTCAGCTTTCCTGGCCACTGCTGGTCTACCTGGAAGGAGACAGTGCTTTTCCAGACTGTGCTCTGATCTCTGTGAACATCCCCAGTTTGAGAAGATATCCCATAAATCTACAGCTCAGGCTTACAGCAGATGGGCACTCCCTTCTCTTCAACACATTCATTCTGTCTCATATTAACACCATGTCTTCACCACATGACTTTTGAAGAGAAAAGCTATTTTGCATACCTATTAAAAATAGTAATTTTCCTCCCTAATTGCAACTTTCATGCAGCATCTAAAATCATCAGGTCACAGTGCTGCAGAAAACCATCTAATAAGAACTTAGATACACTGTTAAGGCCTGAATAATTCATTCTGCTTTTAAGATTACATATATACTCAAGTTATTATGAAGCTCAGCTTTCTACAAACAGCAACAAGGCAAAAGTCTTTGAAAACTGTGAAAGACGGCAAGATCCTGAAGCCATGTCAGAGATGCACTCAAAGCCAGGTGGGACCGATCAGCTCCAGTTCAAGGCCTCTCTCCCCACAGCAGAAAGCATGGTGGGGAAGGACAAAAGCTGACCCCTCAGGGAACAGCTATAAAAAGCATCCAAAAAACACACAGCAAGCTCTGGCAAGAAGTTTGCATTTGCCATCACTTAAATTAACAGCAAAGGAATCCCCAGGAGGGAGGAAATTTGGACTCTGTCCAACATGCAAGTGTGCTGTGTGAGGAGCTGTGGGGGGAAGAGCGAGCCACAAACAAGCTCTGTGGATTCAGAGGAAACCAACATAAACTGCCAGCAACTCTGAACCCTTATAAAGGGCAGGAGCTTGGCTTGACTACATCAACGGGTATCAGGAGAGAAGTTTATTGCAGGTGACCTCAAACAGAATTGCCACTGTCAGTCATCAGCTTTCCATGAGCTGTCTTTAGAAAACAAAGACTTTAATATTTAAAAAAAACCCCCAATAAGTTATCTTAGAGTATCTCAAGAGTTTATGAAAAATGAAACAATCAAAAAAATCACACTTGGCAACATAGCTAACGCAACACTGGGAATAGTTCCCTTGCTATCTTACATGTTCAGTTGTTATCAGTCCCTACACCACGTGCAGGTCATGCTGACTTCCAGAAGACTCAAATCCCCGTCAGCACTCATTTAGCTTATGACACAAAGGATAGCTGCCCCACTCTTCCATAATGGCCTAAAGAGTTATGATGTATTCTGGATTAAGTCCTTCTAAAACACCTAAACAGATGGGGGGTTTTACCCCACAAAAGTAATTATTAAGTTAAGAAGTAATTCAGTCATGTAAATTTAACTTAAGCTAGTAAATCAAATAACATCTTTCTAAAAGCAGTAAAGTGTTCAGAACTTAATCCTTTTAATTCACTGTTTATCCCCTTGGCACCTAGACTATTTTTTTTCTAGTCACTTTTGCTGCAATAAAAAGTTAATAAAAGAGCACAGGCAGTCAGACAAGTTGCAGAGCTAATGAGGACTGGTTTCCTACAGGTTTGGTGTCTTACATCTCTTCTTTCCCCCACAGTATTTTCCCCAGCTGCCAGCAGGTTGTCTGTGCATCTGTCTCCTTGGGACTCATTCCTGTCCCTTAACTGCTTGTGAGCCAAGTGGCTGCTTGGGAGCTAAATGTGGTTTTGTGCCAGCCTGCAGGTCTAGCAGAGCAGAGAGTTGTTAGTTATCACATTCCAGCCTCCTCTTCTATTGGGGCATCGGTTCTTCTGCTAAAGAGCAATGAATTTAAGGCAAAGATCTCCCTTATAAAAGTAGACTGTGAAAGTTCTATGAATATCCTACATAATAATGCAATAGCTTTTTTATGATAATCCACACAGGCATTGTTACCAACTAGAATTGTAATACATGTATGTCCCACAAATGCCCTGAAAGTAAGGTGATCTTGGCAGGCCACAGGAAGGGCTCCCTCAGATAAGGAAAGGGCAGGGAAAGCACTGCTTTCTGGGAAGCCCCTGGGAAATAATCAAACCTACAACCCATTCTTTCACAAATCAAGGGGATCGGGTTCAGGTAGCTTCTCATGTGCCAACATGACAGCATTACAAAGGAAAGGTCTGTCCCAACCATGCAAATCCCAAGCATGGTGGACATTCCCAGTTTATAGCAATTATCTTGAAAAGCCCCTGCCTGCTTGTATGCACACAAAGCACAGGGAAGCACAGTGTGTATCTCTGCCTGTGGAAGGCTGCAGGGTAAGTCACCACTGTATTCCAGCACAAACTCTGCATGGTTCCAATGCATAGCTCCAGATCGAGCACATTAGTACAAACAGGTCACAGGGGTCCATGTGAAAGGGACCTGGTAACACAAGGCAGGAAGTGCCCTCCTGGTCACACTTGGTCCCATAAAGCAGTCATCACTCAATAGCTCTTTGCTATGAACCTGGGATACAAAGAGCAGCTTGGTGAGGGGATCAGAGCTGCAACATTTACTGGTATTTTTAAGGGACTAAGCTGTGTGCCCTGAGAGAGCTGGTGGATGAAGTGGCTAAGCCACCATCCACCATATTTGAGAAGTTGTGGCACTCTGGTGAAGTTCCCACTAATTTCAAGAGGGGAAACATAACACCCATTTTTCCTCCCCACAGATATAAGCTATACAGTCAATTCAGTACACTGGAGTCATTCTGCCTTAGGCTGGTGATCCCAGCATTGGCACTTGCCATGTCCCTGCAATATTTCTACCACTAAACACAGCTGGGTTACTGAGTCCAGCTGAGCACTGCAGGTCCTCAGTAAATAAGAGGGACTGGTGAGGAAGGAGGTCCCATTAAAGCAGGAGTTGTCAAATTGATCTGCCAGAGACATGGCCTGGTGGAAACCCTGCACTCACGTGGGATGGTGCCAGGTTTCTTTCTGAACACAGTACACCTCATCATTCATGCACCACACTCATAATTATATCTAAACATGAAACACAAACTTTCTATTATTTTAATAGAAAACCAATAAATCTTTCATTTCTACTAAAAAGAGAATTACAAGCTCAACACACTCAAGACACAGGCTGTGATCCAGCCTTTCAACGTGGATTCAAATCTAAACTTTTGTATACAATAACTGAGCAGACTCATTCAGTCCCCAGTGTGACCAGTCCACTGGTCATCAAAGTGGTACATCAGATGGCAAGCCCAGCACCTAAGCTCATAGGCTGGTGGAAATACCACCTCAAATTATAACTTAAAACTGGATGCAGGTGCTTTCATAAATCCCATTCATGGCAGTGTTTAAAACAAACAAAAAAGAGGAAAAAAAGTAGAAGGAATACAAATGATGTATGATGAATTTTCACCAGTGGCCTAGCTAACACATGTAGGTGTGATGCAGCCATTGTGTGTATGATCCCTTACAGCATCCGGTCTGGTCTTCCCAGCCCTATCCTTTATGCAAACATTCCTCCCCAGCAGTTTCTTGCTTATCAGAGATGTGATCTGAAGTTCTGCCACTGGACCAACTCAACACTCTTTCCTGCAGAAACCCAAGCAGTGGCTTTCCCGAGTAGCCCTTTTTTTTCTTGGTGCAGTGAACTTAATAGAGATGTTGAGCACAAGTGCTGGCTGCTTCCCTAGCCCTGCTGAAATTGGGAGCAGACCTCCAGCAAGGAGGCAGCCTCAGGGAGCAGCTCTAATGCAAAGCAGCCTTTACCATTCACGAGAGCTGCAGCACGAGGCTGCTGCTCCCAACTTTTCTGCCACATTCATCCTGGCACTGCAGATCAGGAGGAGGAGCAGCATCGGTGGCCACACTGCTGGAGTGACACACAGGTACCTGAAGGGTGGCTGCACTCTGACCTCCCATCTAAGCACAAATTGGCCATAAGTGGGAAACCTCCACTGCTGCAAGTTAGGGGGATGGGCAAAACAGCATTTTAGAGGCAAATGCCCTGAGAGCCAGACACACTGACACAGCCCAAGAGATCTGGATTAATTTCCCTTTTTGCTTTCAGTTTACTTCTTGCCACCTCACAGTAAACCACTTAAACTTGTAGGCAATAAAGTGAGATGCCAGCATGTTCAGCTCATACTACTCACACTATGCTCTAATCCAGTTTGCATGTCCAGTCCTGTCATTAGCTGGAGGAAACATTAATCCAAGACAGTAGAAAAGAAGAGAGTAAAAAATTGTTTCTGGAAATGCAATTATTCTAATGGCAAACTGTGGAGGTTTGTTATCTAGACCCACAGCTGAGTTAAACTGAAACATATTATATTTCATGAAAAAAAGTTTTAACCATATGTTTAGTCATTTGTGAGCTCTTGATCCTAACGCACAACATAAGCTGCAATATCAGCGTCAAAAGTGCCTGATTTAAAGCATAAGAGGCAGAGTTACAAGAAGTCAAGTTAAAATCACTTCTGCAAGTTTGTGGGTAGAGACCTTCACATGGAGTGACAGGTACAGGGGAACACATCCTGGGGTCTGCACCGGAAGGGAGGAAGAAGAAAGTTTTTTCATTAAAAGTTTTTCTTTGGGATTGGCTAGGGGAAAAATGACATAGCTGGGGGGAAGACTGACACAGCTAAAGAATAACACATGGTATGCTTTCAAAACATACAGCAACATGTGACATTTGTCTGCGAGTCTGGCGCTGAGGAGCCTGTGGTCTGGCAGCAGGGAGAATTTCTGCTTTTTATTTCTTAAATCATTGCAGGCATTTGAACTAAACCCCCCACCTAATAGTCTGAGGGGAAGAACATAAAATCAGATTTTATGTACCATACTTTCAGTCAGCCATTTTCTCAGTGGATTTTTATCCTCCAACTCAATTCCCACATCATTAAAGTGATGCTGTCTCTTTAAAACACAACGTGGTGCCGTGCCAAAGCCTGGAATAAGAATTACTGGCACCAAAACAGTCAAAGCACACAGCTTAATTCTCTACTTAATAAGACAATTAAAGAAGAGTATTTGGATACCGCAGTCTACAAGTACCAACACAGAACACTGATGTCTCCAAAGGCATGTTGATCTGAAGGCTTTATCAGAAAGCATCTGTCACAACCAGATGCCATCAACACCTGAGAAAAGTGTGAAATAAAGTGGATTAATGTGGCTGTGATATGCACAAAGGCTAGCATTGCCCAAGTCCCTATTTGTGAGCATTTTAGAGGGTGCAGGATAAAGTGCCCAGATGTGAAATTGCTCATAGATTAAAATAAATTAAAATATATGTATACATCTACCTTTGCTAAAAATACAGTCTTGTGGAAATAACTCAAATTACAATGGAATTAAGAGTGCTGCGTATTCTGAGTATTCACTGCCATAATCATAGAAAGGCTTAGGGCAAGGCTGTTTTTAAATACTGTGCTTTAAATAATACGGATTCATTAATACACATGAATGAATTGGGGTACAGAGACTAACACAGGCACCAGTGATTGCTCATATGGAGTCTCTTGACCATATCTGCCTCTAAGTTTCCAATCAAATAATTCTCACATGTCATCTCCTAGCAGGCTTCATCCTGCAGAGCTGAACCAAAACTAGAGAGAAAGAAAACAGCAGAGATGTATGAACTAATTAGTCATTTGGTTAGCTGGCAAGAAGTTCCTGCAGTTCTGTGACCTAAAAACGCCACTGATGACCTTAAAACTCCATCTCAAGGGTGTCTGGAAATCTGTAACCTCCAGGGAGAGGGACAGAGAGAGAGAGAGAGAGAGAGAGAGAGAGAGAGAGAGAGAGAGAGAGAGAGA